>QLTV01001684.1:4399406-4409092 GCA_003457575.1 Thermophis baileyi | reverse complement strand
GTTTACAAAAAGATCTGATAATGCATATGAGATTGTTCTTGTTTATGTTGATTATATTCTTTATATTGGTCCAAATAAGCAAATGAGTGAGAATTTTGTTAAAGGTTTACAGAGATTTTTCACATTGAAATGTTTAGGTCATGTTAACAAATATTTAGGTGTTCAGATTAAAAAAACACAGAAGGGGTTTAGTCTTACACAAGAAGATAAAATTGAACAACTTTTGCATCATTGTAACATGAAGGATGCACATCCAGGACGCATACCTATGCAAACAGATTTTCATAATCTAGAACATATTGACACACACACACACACACACATACACTGCATTGCAAATAGAGATAAGAACAGAACATGCTTTTTGTGACAGTAAGCTAGAAAACCATTAGTGCAAGAAACATTCTCCACTTTCATAGATGTAATCATATAGTAACTCCCTGAAGAGAAAGAATTGAGATTAGTAACTTGGTTCTGTGATAAATGTAGTTTCACATTCTCTTAAAAAAAAAAAAACCTCATCTCTAAATCAGCATTTGACACTATAACATTTAGAGTACTTTTAAACCATTGATTCAGGGGTGGGTTCTGACTTACCTCGCTGCCGGTTCACTTTCTCCCACGCCGCGTGGGCGCGTGCGCCTGCATGCGCAGTGCTGAAAATCCAGCTTCTGTGCATGCACAGAAGCAAAAAACAAGATGGCGGAGCCTATGGCACCACCGAGAGAGCTGGTTCGGGGGCGTGTCCAGCCGGCCATCGCTGCCGGTTCGGCGAGCGGGGGGAAATTCCCGCTACCGGTTCTAAAGAACCAGTCCGAACCGGCAGGAACCCACCTCTGCATTGATTGGTTAATCTATTTCCTTGTCAAGGTTTTTCAGAAGTGTTTTTCCATTGCCTCCTTCCTAAGCCTGAGAGAAAGTGATTGGCCCAAAGTCATCCAGCTGGGTGTTTCTAGGCAGGACTAGAATTCACCGCCTTCTGATTTCTAGCTTGATGCCTGAACCATTACTGGCTCTCAGGGATGAATATCATTCAGTTAAATCTATGCATCTAATACTATGAAATCTTACAAATCCAAGAATATAACTTGAGGGGGTGGGTGATTTTTTTTAATCTAAAAAGGGATCTAAAGTTAAATTAAGATCCACTCTAATCACATGATTCACTGACCTAGTTGAAAACAATTAGGATATGAGTTTTACAGAATCAGTAGTTACTGTAAATTATCCACACCCCCAGCCTAACAATTTTCCATCTTCAGGTGACACTTTGGAAAATCTACTAATCAAAATTGCAATACATCTTGCATATTTACAATTGTGGCTTATATAGTTTTTCCAGCCCAAGCTTTCTGCAAGCTGTTTATCCCTTGGAAGGTTGACTCAGCCTTCCATCCTTCCGAAGTCAGTAAAATGAGGACCCAGATTGTTGGGGGCAATATGCTGACTCTGTAAACCGCTTAGAGAGGGCTGTAAAGCACTGTGAAGTGGTATATAAGTCAAAGTGTATCGCTATTGCTATCCCAACTCAGCAACAAAAATGATTATTATTTTTTAGGGTAAAAATAATGATATTTGCAATCCTGCCCTGAAAAAGTCACAATTATGTAGAGCATATTTTAACTGTCCCTATACAGTCCATCATAATTGATGGTAGTGTTAATATTACATGAAATAACATGGAGTAAGGGGAGAAAAAGAAAGAGTACAATAGGTCTTATTTTTGTTAAATGAGCTGTATAAATATATTGATTATTTCTAGTTTCAGATAAAAAGAGCAAGAAAAGAGAATAGGAGAAAGGGGAAGGGCGAATCACAATTGCAAAAAGGAGTTTGTATGAGATTAACTGTCTAATTGAAACCTGAATACAGATTAGCAGATTATTTTATTGGTGAGAACAATAATAAAACAATGACATTTTTCAATCCCCTGAAAAGATTTCTGCAGGATTGGAAATAATAAGAAGGATCTCCCCGATTATGACTTTTCCATTCTAAGTGATTATGTATCTATATTCCAAATAACTTTGTCTGACACCAAATTCTAAGTTGAAGGACATTCTTGAGGACAAAGGCTAATGCCATTTGTGCTCCTCGTGACATGAAGTTGTCTCTCTCGGCTTCCTTTTTAAAAAAGAAAATTTCCATTTGTAAATTTAATGATATTGTCATACTAGTTGTAAATCAACACAGAATAAATTGATTAAATACATAAATAGTCTCATGAATTGCAGTGCCCCAAATTCAGTGCTATATCATGGTTGACATGAACATTTATCAGGAATGTCCAGTCAAAATGAAATAACTTTATTATCTAATTATTTAAGTGCTGGTGAGTTAAGCACATGCATATAGTTCCTGCTGGCATCATTATTAATGCAGCACTTAAAAGGAAATTTTGGCTGGGTCATACTTATTGTTTTAGAAGGTCTTATTTAGTCTGGCAGATAAAATCCAAGCTGCATTTTATCACATACACACATTATCTGTACATGAAACTAGACAACCTGTGACCGGTTGGTCATCCTTTCAGAGATATTTCATTGCATACACAGAGACACCAAATGACCATAGGCAGATTGCTATTTGGGGGGGGGGCTGTTTAAAATGAAAGAAAACGTAATTTTATTAAAGAAGAAAGATCCATAGCAAGACAAATATCCATGACAAAAGACAAAGAATGTTTTTGATTACAACACTTGTAATGATTGTCGTTCTTTAAGAAAAAGGTTTTAGTTTTTTCTATTGGTTTAAAGCAACATACAGCTGACCATGCTTTAATACCAGTTTCTCTAAATAAATCAACACATTCTCCATGATTTGTCCTCACTATACACTTTATGTATTGTGAGAGCAAAGTGTGACTGTATTGAGAACTGTGTCCACTGAAGTAGGACATCTTCTGTTTCTGATAAATTGAGTGCAATGCTTGGAATCATGACAATGTCATTTTGGAACACACCAATGTTTATCATCAGCCCACAGTCAGCCCTATCTTGTCAGAAGGCATCCCAATCATTCTCTTGTCCTCCCTTTTTCCACATATAATATAGGCATGTACCATTTCCCTTCCCCTCATGATCCTCAGGAGGGCCCCAGTGAAAGCTCCTCCTCCTTTTTCTCCTCCTCCTCCTCTGCTGACCTATGGAACTTCCTGCTACTTTGTTAGTCAGAGAGAGTATGACGGGAGCCATGGATCAGGAGGAAAACTGTACTCCCACTTCCTATTCTGGAATGTTCCCAAAGGGCCCTTCCCTCCAGGGACGAAGAGAGCTTAGCCATTGATTGCTGGTGCCTTCCATCCAATTCTATCTTGCCAGCAGGCATTCAAGTTGCTCAACATCCTTCCCTCACTGGCCACACCATTAAGAGATTTCAAATTTTGGTCTTAGTCCAAAGCAACCAACGGCTATTTGCTTCTCAGCCCTTGCTGCCAGCTGACTGGGCGCAGGGGATAGTGGGAGGCCAGAACGAGAGTAATGAGAGGCACCCCTCTCATCTTCCCTAATTTAATTTATTTATTTATCACAGTGTTGTATATTGTCATTCCTACATTAGTTTAGAATTGCTGCGGGCTGCTCCATTGAGTTGTAGGAAGCTGTCAGAGAAAGTTTAAAAATAGGATCATGAGCTGATGAGCTAAAGACAGGCCCTGTCTACCTGACCTCTACCTGATCTCCAGAGACTGAAGGAGAGGCTGAGCTATACTAAGTTTCAGAGTAGAAAGCAGTTGGAAAATGAAACAGGAAAATGAAGCAGGATGGGCAAGGACGAAGCTGAATATATTTGCCTGATCCCAGAGAGATTCAATTTCTACTCCATCTATAGCCCCAGCAGCTTGTTTGGTGACTTTCAGCCCAACCTATTTCATAGCTTGTTGTAACAAAAAATGTAGGAGGGTGGAGCACTATGTATGTGCCTTGAGTTCCTGAACAAAGGTGAATATAGATATATACATGTCATATGCCAGAGAAAGGACACATAAAACAATAAAAATATCCAGGTGTTTCTTCCTGTACAGTACTATAAAGTTGTTGCTTTTTTAAGAACCACACTAACTCTAACCCTAATTGTTGTACTGCAACATTTCACCCAGGTAAAGATAATGACAATGAGAGTTTTACTAGTATATAGATAGATGCGTGTATCATGCCATGTAAAAGAATGGGAATGAACCTCACAAATTTTCTTTTGACGGATCACTAGTAGTTCTAACTTTACCCATTTCTAGATCTTAGAAAAAAGAAAGCATTCCTTCTAATCCCAAAGGTGCTTTTTTAAGAGGCAGTTGGACTTTCTGGTTTTTCTTTGAAGATGTTTCGCTTCTCACCCAAGAAGTTTCTTCAACTTCTTGGATGAGAAGAGCTGAAGAAGCTTCTTAGATGAGAAGCAAAATGTCTTCAAAGAAAAACCATAAAGTCCAGTTGCCTCTTGAAAAAGCACTTTGGAGACAATCATGACCTGGATGACTGAGAATCTCCATAGACCAGTGATGGCGAACCTTTTCGGCACCGAGTTCCCAAACCGGAACACATGTGCATGTGCGTGTGCCAGCGCACCGGAAACCCGAAGACCAGCTGGCCGGCGCACGCATGCCTGTTTTTTTGGCCATTTTTCGGGCCGTTTTCAGGCTGTTTTCCGGCGCTCTGGCACCCGCGAAGACCAGCATGCGCACCGGAAACCAGAAGAGCAGCTGGCAACAGCAAGCGTGCCCACAGAGAGGGCTCTGCGTGCCACCTCTGGCACGCGTGCCATAGGTTCGCCATCACGGACATAGACATTCCTTCTAATGCTTTACTTTATACATACATTTGAACAGACCAATGCTACTTACATTATTCACTGATGGGTCAATCAAAAGAAAAAAGAAACCTTACTTCTTGGCTCAGTACACCAAAGGAAACAACAAGCATTTTTTAACATTTCTTTTCATATTTATTCTTAATAACTTCTTTGATTTCATTCCACAGTTCCTCTGGTTTTTTATCAATGAGGTTTGGGGGTGATCTTCTCTTTGATGGTCTTCCTGAAAACAATGAGTATATGCTCATAATCATATCATGGAAACAGGTTGAGGTTTTTTTCTTTCACTTGACTTGGAACTTGCACATGAACAGTTCATGAACTTGGCCCCAGACAGCTCTTAGTCAATTGTTGCTGTTAAAATGGAGCTTTTCAACCACATTATGCCAATAGTATAGTCTATTTGGTCTTATGATGTCTATGCATATAGGCATTATTTTCTTTGTTGGAAGTCTGTAATAGCAATAAATTGCTGATTGCATGGGATTTTCAGAAATTGATAAATCATTTTCCTGCTCCATTTCAATTCCCTAGGCGATATAGTCCAACTATGTTTCCCTCCTTAATATTTCCAACATTGTCATCCCATCCTCTAAGATGATACATAACTTCTAGGCAGCACATCTTGCTTGAATATTCAGCTAATTTCATATTAAACTTCATTAAAATCCCCTCCTTCTGTATCTATAGCTGCAGCATAAATTTGAATAATCATCATATTAAAAATCTGTCCTCCACATCTAATTGATATTTGTTCATTGACTGCATTGTGCTTACGTACTGTCTTTGCTATATCGTTCCTGACAATGAAAACAATATTGCTCCTTTTGGGGTCTCTCTCTCTCTCTCTCTCTCTCTCTCTCTCTCTCTCTCTCTCTCTCATAATATTTTTTGGCTGAAAGTTTTCAATTTCAGCCCATTTTTTTTGATACCTCAGGTATCAACGTATAATTGATTAATTTTATTTTTCACAATGTACAGCGTTCCCATTTTCATGTTTTTTGTGTTCCATGTTCCCACCATAATTCTATCTTTGCAGCTTATATCCTGAAGGCTTTAACTTAGCCAATACAATAAGCACCATTAATACTCTGAAAGATCCTCTTTTGGTACTCAACAGCATGTTGCATGTCATCCAACTTGTGGAGATTTGGCAAATTACTGTTTACTCACTTTATCTTGCCTGTCTGGTTTTCTTTCTAAAATAACAGAATAGATCACCTTGTCTTCTCCGTGCAGTATGAAATGATGCCTTTATTGTTGTTACTAAAATGATCATCCATCTCCAACATCTTTCTATATCACTGCTACCAGACACAGGTGGCTGTTTGTCTTAGCTAGGCAGCTGAGATGACCTTCACATCTAGGGTTCCTCTGCGGTGAGCATGGACTTTTGCTGTCCATCTGCATTCTTTATTCATCTTTCCCAGGAAAACACACAAACACAGACATGCCACAATGAGACAGCACAATGTTTAAACTCAGCCTAGGAAATAATCATAACAAGCTAAACGTGTGTTCAACTGTAGTGTAGAGCAGCCTTTTCTGACCTGGCCTTCCCAAGATTTATTAGACTTCAACTGAGTCAGTCATCAATTATGGGAATCCATCTGGGACAATTGGAAAAGCCCAGTTTTTATAAAAGTAAATCTAGTTAATTCAATCTGCACATTCACTGTCTCCAGTGATACCAGTTATATATAAGGTTGCCATGTAGAAAGTTTGGTTAGGCTTGTCTCTTAGTTGAATTGAAATGGAATTGAGGCAGCTTCAGCCACCTAGGCTGAATAAAAACAATGTGAAGCAATTAAGTATTAAACCTTTTTAGAACCTCACTTAAGAGGAAATGTTGTTTGGTTCTATGGTCTAGAAATTGGCAGACTTTCAGTTGTAAAAATGTACCTCTGCCACAACATATTTTCCCCTCATGATTGTTCCACTGAAAGGGCCAGTATTACAGTCAACACAGCTCTGTGTCCAAACTGACACTTTGCCACGACCACAATATTTACAGGAAATGTGTAACCAGTTTCCACTACTGCTGCCAAATGAGCAAATAGAACTTGAAAACTATGAAGTTTCTCTGTCATATATCTATTGGTTTGGCTGTAAATTCTTTCAGCTTTTCATGTTGAGGTCACAGCTGTTCACAAGCTAATTACTTCCTCAATTCTTTTATAAGGAAACTACAAAAATAGTAAAGGCCAACTGAAGATTTAGCATCTGAGAAAACAAAGATAAAAATAATGCTCGGAATAACACATATGAGGTACAAAAATCCAAACAACCACCAGGTGACAGGAAAGAGATACAAGTAGTCCCCGCTTGCCGACTGTTTTGTCAGTGACTGTTCAAAGTTGCAATGGTGCTGTCCCTCAGTCATGTGTTTGCCATTCAGTCAATTTGCATTGTCGTCTCCTGACATATTGTCTGCCCCCCTTTCACAGTGGAGAGATTGGAGAGGAAGATATTATAAGAAAGTAAGCAGGCACACATCGAAAGCAGTGCACTGGTGCTGCCAAGCAACTTCTGTAGGAAATCTCTCCTGTGCTTGATTTGTTCTGTTCTCAGAGCAGAGAGATTGGAAAGGATTATAAGAGAGTAAGCAGGTAAACAATGAGGAATATACCGGCAATTTGCTGAGCTCATGGCTGCTGGCACCACTGCATTGCTTTTTGTATGTATTTCCCATTGTATGCCTGTTAAATCTCTTGTAATGCCTCCATGAATGAATGAATGAATGAATGAATGAATGAATGAATGAATGAATGAATGAATGAATATAAATATAAGCATCCCCTTCTTGTTATTGCCAGGAAGAACATTCCAAAGGGCAGAGGAGTGGCTAAGAGGCAAATAAAAGCTAAAGTTGTGAAACTGATTAGTTTTGTCAGTTTTGAACCAGCTATAGGGGGCAGGGGATGAATGGGGAACCATTCCAAAGGGCAGAAGAATGGGGGGAAAGAAAGCACAATCATGTTCATATGATTTCCCATTTAGTGACTGCTTCACTTAGTGACAGAATTACCAGTACCAATTGTGGTCGCTAAATTGCCTGTATAGTAAACATTACCTGTATAGAAAACTTTCACACAATGTTTTCATTGATAGTCCAGATGAAGAATGTAACTTTAAAAAAAAGCAAATTTCTTGCCTTTTAGACCCCCTTGCTATTTCTCTGGTGTTCTTGGTCCTTTCAGTATCTTTTGAAGATAGTTGTGTGAATGACTTCACTCCTGGTGCCCTCAGAATGTTGAGAGCAAATAGAGAACAGAACGAGCCAATCAGCATTCCCATTAATTGACTAATAGAAATGTGCAAGATTCTTCTTTCAGAAAATGCCCCATCCACAGAGAAAGCGGGGGGGAAATAAACTGCTACCCTGATCCCTGCCTTTCCACAAATCAGAATGATTGTATCTATGGAAAAGCTGCTGACTATAACTTTTGTATGTAAATCCCATTGAAGATCTTGGTGGTGTAACATTGCTGTTAAGCAGTCAGGAGCTTTTTCCCAAGAGCTGTAACTAGGGTTGTGGGCTCCTTATACAAACAGGAAAAGCCAAGAAAGAGGAATTTTGTTAACCTGGCTAGCATCTGAATGGAAGAATTACATTTGGGGTTGCTAATAAAAGTTGCTCATATAGTGAGGAAAAATAAGCCAGTGAAGATGATTAGCAACTGACCAGAATTAAGACACATTTTGTTGATAAGATTTAGTTATAAAATCTACCAGAATTCATTTTAGGTGATAGAATGTGGAATAAGGAAGTAGAGAAATAAACTTTCCTCACAAGTCCTTCAGAACCTCAGTTCTTCTGTAGCAAAATCTGGCCATTCCTCCTGTACTGCAGCCCAGAATAAATCACACCAATGGTCTATGACAGTGGTTCTCAACCTTCCTAATGCCGCGACCCCCGCCCCACCGCTGCGACCCCTGCCCTGCCCCCACCCTGCGTGTGCGCGTTGCCAGTCACCAAGATGGTGGGCTAGCGCACGCTTAGGCGACCCCTGTGAAAGGGTCATTCGACCCCCAAAGGGGTCGTGACCCACAGGTTGAGAACCGCTGGTCTATGAACACAAATATGTGTATGTACATTCAAACTGGCATGAAATCAAGTGGAAATGTCTATAGGAGTAGTAATGGTTGATTATTTATTTATTTGAGGTGCATGCAACCAATTTAGGGCCAAGTTCCATACTTGGAGTTTGAGTAACACCCTGGGAATCCCATCCTGAAAAACTATTTTTTTAAAAAAAACAAAAAACACCAGGATAAAAACTAAATGCAACTTATGTTCAACTGATATAATAACTCAAGGAAATCTGGCCCCTCAGTTAATTTAATTCATTTGGGTCTAGCATGTAATAGATTTCTGTTATTGGTTTTTATGACATAGATAGATAGATAGATAGAAGATAGATAGATAGATAGATAGATAGATAGATAGATAGATAGATAGATAGATAGATAGATAGATTATGATGGCTCAGTGCTTAAAGACGCTGAGCTTGTCAGCTGGAAAGCTGACACCTTGGGTTCAATACCTGAATGCTGCACAACAGGGTGAGCTCCTGTTCCTGTCCCAGTTCCTGCCCACCTACCAGTTTGAAAGCATGCAAATGTGAGATTAATAGGTACCACTTCGGTGGGAAGGTAACGGTGCTCTATGCGCCTTTTGTGTATAGCCATGATGGCCACATGACCATGGAAAATGTCTTCAGACAACTCTGCCTCCCTCAGCCAAGAAAGAGAGAAATAATCAAATGAAAGATACATACTGTGTTCAGGCACTTATTTATATATCACTCTGTGTGCATTTAATAATTCTCCTTTCTGGCCCATTAAAAATTACACAGTGCCCCAGTAACTTTTGAATGGAT
>QLTV01001684.1:4365106-4384506 GCA_003457575.1 Thermophis baileyi | reverse complement strand
TATATATTTCTGTTTCGAAATGGAAAGGACAGTTTCAAGTAGAGCTAAATATCTATACATTTAACATGATAAAAGACAGTAAACAGCATTTATCAGGATGAATTTATTTATTAGATTTCTCTCCCAGCTTTATTTTGTATAACTCAAAGCAGCATACATGGTCCCTTCTATGAATTGGTTGTCCTGAGAGAGAGTAACTTGCCCAAAATCACCCAGCTGATTTCCATTAAGCAATAAATAGAAGTCATCGTATCCTGGTTTATACTCCAGCACTCTAACAGCTTTGCCAAACCTGGGATAATTAAGCAGAATTAAATGGTTAGTGCTATAAAAATATGATTGTTTGGTTTGGTTTTCAGTTGTCTCAGTCATTAAAACTGATCCCCAAAGTGAATAGTAGAAACAGATCTTTTGTGTGAAATTGGGAATGGATCCTGAAACACAGAGGGGTAACTCACCATCTCATCATTAATAAGCCTGTGGGGTCCTTGGTGCTCTTTGAGATTGGTTGAGCTCAAAGGGCACCAAAGACCACACAATTCAACCTGAATTACATACATTTTCTTCCATTGGTTCTAACACATCTCCCTGGAACACTGAAACATGAGATGTGTGATGCCTTTTCTTCTTTGGTGACAGGTGGAACAAATCACCAAACAGCTTAATCTGTTCTTCATGGTCCAATCTATTTATTGCTATTTTGGCGTATATTTCATTGAAACTTAAAAGAAGGAAGATCCATTATATTTGAAAGGCTTCTATTTTAAAAAAATAACATTGTAATGACTATAGATATTTAGATGATCTGATGCCTGGCCATGCTCACTTAATTCCAATTAAACTTAATGGGACATTTCCAGTCCCTTAATGGTTAGAGCACATTATCTTGGTGTAGTTTTATTAGATGGGCAACATTTACCTTTGTGGGATCTTTAGAGCTTTCAACCTTTTAAAACATAAAAATAAAACATGTACATATAAAAATATAAATTAAAATAAAAGCCATGGGGAAATACTGCAATTGCTTCACAGTATAAATCATTACCTCTAAGATTTTCAGATAATTAGTGGGAAAAATTAACTACTCTCCTGTTGGCAAATCTTTGGTGTCATAACCATGCTTCACATGTTAGGGAGAGGTGAGGTCTCCAGCAAGTAAGGCAATATTGCGTGCCTGCATCACAATTAGGAGAATTTTCATCTTTCCCCCTTTTTTGCAAACTTTCTGTTAAGAAGCTGAGGCTAGCCTGTGGCTTATAGTACAGTTTTCCCATTTCCTGCCTCAAAATGACAGTAATGTTATTTTTTTAATAGTTTTATTGTATCAGAGTTCAGTGACATGATCAGAGGGATCTTTTAGAGGTATGAAAAACAGGCCTGGAGGCTGCATGTTTGGGAAGCAAACTACTCTTCTGCTTTAAAATAAATTTATCAACAATGCATGGAAATCTCAGAAAATATTTTCCCACATTCCACAGCTGCTGTATTTTTCATATATTAGAGCATAAACAAGAATAGAGTAGAATAGAATTTTTTTATTGGCCAAGTGTGATTGGACACACAAGGAATTTGTCTTGGTGCATATGCTCTCAGTGTACATAAAAGAAAAGATACGTTTGTCAAGAATCATAAGGTACACTTAATGATAGTCCGGGTACAAATAAGCAATCAAATTTATTTATCATATTAGGAACCAATCAATGTAAATCGTAAGGATACAAGCAACAAAGTTACAGTCATACAGTCATTAGTGGGAGGAGATGGGTGATGGGAACAATGAGAAGATTAATAGTAGTACAGACTTAGTAAATAGTTTGACAGTGTTGAGGGAATTATTTGTTTAGCAGAATGATGGTGTTCGGGGGAAAAAACTGTTCTTGTGTCTAGCTGTTCTGGTGTGCAGTGCTCTATAGCATCGTGGAATGGAAACAGTTTGTGTCCAGGACGTGATGGGTCTGTAAATATTTTCACAGCTCTCTTTTTGACTTGTGCAGTATACAGGTCCTCAATGGAAGGCAGGTTGGTAACAATTGTTTTTTCTGCAGTTTTAATTATCCTCTGAAGTCTGTGTCTGTCTTGTTGGGTTGCAGAGCCAAACCAGACAGTTATAGAGGTGCAGATGACAGACTCAATAATTCCTCTGTAGAACTGTATCAGCAGCTCCTTGGGCAGTTTGAGCTTTCTGAGTTGGCGCAGAAAGAACATTCTTTGTTGTGCTTTTTTGATAACGTTTTTGATGTTAGGTGTCCATTTTAGATCTTACGATACTTGAATGAGACCGATCACTGTTGTGTCATCTGCAAACTTCAGTAGTTCATAGAACTTCAGAAAATACTTGGACATTCTAATGAATAAAAGAGAAAGACTCCTTGGGGAAGAGTATTAAAAGTTCCTAAAAGACTTGGAACTGCAGTTATTTTTTTAAAAAAAAATGTTCCAGGAATTTAGTGTGGTGGAAACAGTCACAAAAATTTAGAAAAATTGGGGAAATAATTTTAATTACTTCGCCATATTGAAATACTGAGCTCCTCAGTAAGAAACATAAAAGGCCATTTCAGGTAGTCCTCAACTTACAACAGTTTGTTTAATCACTGTTTGGAGTTACAGTGGCACTAAAAAAAAGTGACATGATCATTTTTCACACTTATGACCGTTGCAGCATCCCCAAGGTCACTTGATTTATTGGATGCTTGACAATTGGCTCACATTTATGATGGTTGCAGTGTCCCAGAATCATGTGATCCCCTTTTGAGACCTTCTGACAAGCAAAATCAATGGGAAAAGCAGATTCAATTAACAACCATGTGACTAACTCAACAACTGCAGTGATTAACTTAACAAACCTGGCAAAATAAGTCGTAAAATGGGACAAAACTCACTTAACAAAACTCACTTAAACAAAACTCATTTAACAACATAAATTTTGGGCTCAATTGTGGTTGTAAGTTGAGGACTACCTGTAGTTGCCAGGAATAAAGTCACTGATCGAGTGAACAAGGAGTCTTAACGGGGATTTAGCAGTAGAATTCAAGGAAGAGTTGAAGGTTAGCCCTACTTCTAATACCTTTCTCCTCTAAATTGACAATAGATGCTTGTCTAACCTGAAAGCCTGAGGCAGGACGAAGAAATAAATATTATTATATTGGACAATGTTTTATGAAACAAAATGAAGATGAATGAACAGGATTTGGCACTGAGACCACAATGCTTGTGGCCTGTTTGTGTTTCTCCCTGGGAAAAAAATATGGCTTATATTTGTAGATTGTAACAGTTATTGAAGAAAATGTCAGATGTTTGCAACATTTCAAATCATCAGACAGAACATGTCACAAAGGACATGTTACAACAGGAACAGACAGAGGATGCAAATCTCCCTGAGGAAAACATTTTTTTATATAAAAGGAAAAGCCCAGTGATTGTGACAGCCAGAAATAAAGATAAAGAATATTTTCTGTATACCTTGAATTAAATCCTCTTATCCTGTTAGCAATCAAAGTGCAACTTCCTCATTTTCTCTTTTACTTGTAGATGATATAGGTTGAGCATTAAGCCCTTAGTGCAGTTTAAAAATAAAAACTTCTCAGAAGTCCAGGAGGCACTAATATAAAATAAGTATCCATTCTTGAGGACAGCAACACAATATAAATCAACAGAAACACAATTAAATCCTATTTAGCTGAAAATGTCCTTAGCTTAGAAGAGCAGCCAAAACAGTTATAAAGTACAAGTACAAAAAAAACACAAGTGGTTAGTCACTAGGCATTTAGGAACTTAAAACACAAAAACTGATTACAAGTACCGCAATTATTATTTTGCTCCATTCTTCCTCCAGCTTTACAAGCCAGCATAAATTCTTTTTTCATTACATGAGACTCTCCACCTGACATTTTCTTTTCATTTCAGAAACACATCCTTACCTCCTCGCCATTGGCCAGAATCTCCCCATACTTTCTTCCAAGAGATTCCCTAAGAAATATGCCCCCAATTCAGATGCTAGTTGTGATAGCAAATGAAGGCAATCACTCCTCATAATTAACAGAATATAATATCGCTGAAGAGAATGGAGTTCTGAAGAGAAACTTCACTTGCTGAAGTTTCAAGGCAAATATTATTGCTTGATGACACGTCTGCTTTTTCTGCATGTTAGTGCAGACACACTTGAGTGCACAAATATTTGGCACCCACCCACTTCCACTCCATTGCAAATGTAGCTCCCATATCAGGGGTGGGTTCTAACTTACCTCGCTGCCGGTTCGCTTCCTCCCGCGCCACACGTGCGCCTCGTGGCCGCGCATGTGCTTTGCGTGCACACGCATGCACAGTGCAAAAAAATATTTTTTAAAAAAAAACACCAAAAACAAGATGGTGAAGCATGCGCAGTGCCGGAAACTCAGCTTCTGCACATGCGCAGAAGGAAAAAAAAATTCAAAAAAAATTCAAAAAAAAGATGGTGGCACCCACGGACTGGCACTGACCGAACCAGATTGATGATG
This sequence comes from Thermophis baileyi, assembly GCA_003457575.1. Classification (NCBI taxonomy): domain Eukaryota; kingdom Metazoa; phylum Chordata; class Lepidosauria; order Squamata; family Dipsadidae; genus Thermophis; species Thermophis baileyi. Next base: position 4,380,013 of record QLTV01001684.1, on the reverse strand, counting down.
TCATTGTGATGTCACCAGCGGGTCGTTACCGGTTCAGGCGAACCGGTCTGAACCGGGAGGAACCCACCTCTGTCCCATATATTGTATGTGTGGAAGCTTCAAAACTGCTGGGTTTTGTCATAAGGTGTTTTAAGTCCTGTAAGAGGATTTCCCTCTATTATCAAGCCTAACTTCAACTGGCTGTAGCTCCCAGCCCCACCATTACTCTCACCTCTGGCAGCTGCCCTTTTTCTATTATCTTATGGTTGAACAAACAGCGACCCACTAATAAACTTTCTTCCTTCTGGGTTTTCTTCTTCCTTCTAGGAAATCATGACTCCATTCAACCTTTCACTTGAATGGAGTCATGAACCATGTCTCACCCACTGTCCACAATACAGCACATTTTCTTTTTTTCCTCCTTCTTCCTCCATCCAAATCTTTAAATTATGACATAGGTAAAGTTTCAGTGAATGCTATTTTGCTTCACCAGGTCTTCCTTGCTACAAAGTTTCAATGGAGTAACATTGGATTGTAGGAATAAACCTGCTCCCTTCGCTTTGATCGTGATCATTTTGGGATCAAAGGAAAATTGGTTTAATAAGAAGAGGAACATTTGCTTTCGTGTCAAAGAGGAGAATATGGGGAGGGAAGGTGAAAGGAAATAAGTGTGCAAACATCAGGGAAAACAAAGGAAAAGAATCAGGATTAGTGAGAAAGAAACACAAAAAGGCAAATGCTAGAAGATCCACCACCTAGGGGCCAATTAATAAAGCTTTCCTTCCCTTAAATACATGGGAAGGGTAAGACGTAGGGAATGACCAATAAGGGCCTATGATGAATGTAGTCCAAATTGAGCACCAACCATGCCCCTGCTCAACTCACTACAATACAAACTGGAATTTTTAAAGTCAGATTCAAGAATAGCTGATAGCAGCATAAGCAACAAGCAGCTCAGGTTATCATGCAGAATTGCTCTGAACTTGGTATTCCCCCCCCCTCAAATAATGCTGACAAGAAAGGGAGTTTGAGATCTTATTGATTAAGTGAAAATAAATAACTCAGCAATGCCCAATTGTATGAATGTGGATGATGCATAGTATATTGTTGAACTTCTATTACAATTATACAATATCCCAAGCCAGAGATAGGAAATAGCCAAATGTCATTCTCAGTCCCAATTCTCTTAATATCTGCTCCTGGTGAAAAACATTATTTAGGCTACAATTGTCAAGAATGCAAAGGGGAAATCTTGCTGAAAGAAAATCATTATATCATCTGTAAGGTAAGCCTTGTATCTCTTTGAGAATCTCAACAGGCATATTGATAAGGGTGACTGAATAATTAATCTTTCCTTGAATTTTTAAAAGTTCTTGACAAAGTGCTATCACTCAAGAACTGCTGAGCAGCGCTGAGAGTTAAGGGACGGCCTATTCAGTAAGCACTTGAAAGACAAAAAGACAAAAACAAATTGTAGGATTAAATTGAAAATCCTCAATGGAAAAATAGGAAGAATTGGCTTCTTCCATAATACTACTATGTTCACTTTTCAAAGGACTTTAAAACTCATTCTAGTTTTCAAGTCTGTTGATTCTGAACAAAAGAGAACAGAATAACAGATTTGGAAGGAACCTCAGAGGTCTTCTAGTCCAACCCCTGCACAAGCAGGAAACCCTATATTATTTCAGACAAATGGCTGCCCAGTCTCTTCTTAATACTAAAATATTCCAGTGATGGACTACTCACAACTTCTGAAGGCAAGCTGTTCCATTCATTGTCAGGAAATTTCTCCTTAATTCAAGGTTGCTTCTCTCCTTGATTAGTTTCCAACCATTGCTTCTTGTCCTGCCTTCAGGTGATTTGAAAAGTAGATTGACCTTCTGTTCTTTGTGGCAACCCCTCAGATATTGAAACACTGCTGTCATGTCACTCCTAGTCCTTCTTTTCTGAAAGATTGAGAAGAAGAAGCAGTTATCCCTGCTTACATGAATAGAAGTCTATCCAGCCCCATGCCACACCAAGGAAAAGCAATAAGAACAGTTAGCACTTTGCAAGGGATTCATCCCCTACAGAAAAGAAGTGGGACAGAACTGTGCCACTGACAGAATTGTGCCAAGTTCACCTAGTAAATTTCCAAGTTGAAAATCGGCCAATAGTGTGATGTGGCTGCTAAAAAAGCAAATGCTATTATAGGGTGTATTAGAAGGACTAAAATCTAGTTCACAGGAAATAATTGTCCCACTCTATGTTGTTTTGGTCAGACTTTACCTCAAATTCTGTGTCCATTTCTGGCCATCCAGCATAAAGTATAAAAACCCAAAACTATTGATAAACTGGAGCAAATTCAGTGAAGGGCAGAGAGTTGATGATGGGATTAAAAAAATAAGACCTCTGGAATAGAGTTAAAGGAATGTTGTATGTTTAGAGAAAAAGATTAAGGAGAGATACAATACTAGGAAGTCTTCAGATATATAGGGGGTCACCATATAAAGCATAGAATGGAATTGTTCTGTATCATCCTGGAGTGCAGAATCAGATTTAATGGGTTCAAAGTTGAGGGAAGTAGATTCAAGTTAGCTATTAAGAGAAATTTCCTGATGGGCTTCAATGGAATATACAGTGTGCCCTTTCACTTAAGGTCTTTAAACTGAAGCTGGATGTCCATCTCCCTAAAATGCTTCAGCAAAGCTTGAACTGAACAGAGGGTTGGACTATATGACCTCTGAGATCACTATCTACTCTATGATTCTATGGACATTCTTTTTAAGGAGTATTTTATTTTCCATAGATGGCAAACATCTGCCTATGTCAGTGAAAGAAATATAACACATTTGAGCTTCCAGTTGTTCTTTATTCTCTCCTTCCCACTTGGTTAATTCATTTTTCTTCCTAAAATGTCTCAAACAAGTATTTAATTTTCATCTTAAAAAGCAGCTTTATTGTACACTAATTAAATATTGATCACTAAAAAGCACTTACTGAGATTTAGAATAAATTCAAGAAATAAGCAAGTCACTAAGTCAGGTTATCAGAACAATACATGCATAATTGTAATCTGAATGCATCAGTAGTTTTCACATTTTCTTGAAGATATTATTTGGACTTTGGAATCATATTATATTATTCCACATAATTAGAATTGGTAGATGGAATTGGAATAATTATTCCATGTAGCTGGAATAATATCCATTCACTTGTTTAGACAAAGTTTTCTTTGCTTTGGTTTATGAGAAAATGAGTGGCCATGATATCATTTTATTGTACCATCTTTACTCGTGAAAAGCTATCTATGGAGGTTTGGGGAATATAGAAATGTAGGTTATAAGAATATCATAAATGGAGCAAGGGTGCTTGAAGCTCATCTCACTGAATTGAATTCAGCAACTATTCAACTCTAGTCAGAAACTAAACTGCAACTCAAGCATTTTTGACATCTTTGCATCATAACTTTGTAGAAGAACCTATTCCCAGTAAATGTGGTTTACTTTAAAGATTCTATCAATCCTTGAAACAAGCCTTCTGTTTCCTTGACAATATGGTAAAGATGAAATGGTTGTTTTTAGACTTTCCTCAGTTTCCCTTAGGAAACAAACAGGGAATTTTGTTACCCTGATGGATCTACTAAGAAACACCATTCCACCTCATGCGAAAGGCTCTGATTCAGTCCTTTGGAAATAGTACAATTTGACAGTGACCAATTGAGACAACATATCATTTGACAAATGTCAAATCCAAATCTTCAGGTATCCCAGTGACTATGTTGGCAGATCCACAAATGAATACAACTTCTTTAATTTTTATAATAATGATATGTTTCCTATGCAGCAGAAAGTCTGAAGTCTCAAAACCTGCCAAGCATCAGATAAATAGAACAGAAGATTTGAGGATAAGCATCTGTAATTTTTCCATAGGAAAATACCTAAAACCTTTATTTATTTATTTTACTTTCTCTCTTTTTGTCAGAATGAAGTGACATTTGCAGATTAATTTTATTTGGTGGAAATAAAGCATGCCAAAAACATAGAGGCAGGGAGGGAGCGAAGGAGAGAGGGAATGGGAAGGAAAAAGAGAGGGAGGGGAAGGCAAACTGCATATCTTATACCGTTTAATTGAAAATGTATATAAAAGCAACAGATATTACAGAGATAAATAAGAAAATAGCCAAATGGCCAAACTGTACATAGACCAGGGGTGGGTTCTAACTTACCTCGCTGCCGGTTCGCTTCCTCCCATGCCGCGTGGGCACGCTGCGTGGGCGTGCCACATGGGCATGCCGCGTGGGGGCATGCTGCGTGGGCACGCACATGCGCAGTGCCAAAAAATAAAAAAAATAAAAAAGCCAAAAACAAGATGGCAACACATGCGCAGTGCCAGAAACTCAGCTTCTGCGCATGCGCAAAAGAAAAAAAAAAGAAAAAAAATCCCCAAATTTTTTTTTAAAAAAAAATTCCAAAAAAAAGATGGCGGCGCCCACAGAATGGCACCGACCGAACCGGCTCCATGACATCACCAGCGGGTCGCTACCAGTTCGGGTGAACCGGTCCGAACCGGGAGGAACCCACCTCTGACATAGACACATACTTCTGTTGCCTTTTATATGATTAATTTCCACCACAGGTTGAGAAGGAATTGAGAGAACAGCAATAGTGGTGAGAATGCCATTCCTTTGCCCTTCATACATTTCTAGGGGCTCCACCCTAGAACTTAAAAGCAGGACTTTTAAAAAGTATCTCAGAGCTTCTAAGAGGGCAAAGGTACTGAAGAAGCAAACAAGGAGCAACAAATAGAAAGCCTGGAGGAGCGACAGAAAGAGAAAAGTAAAAGAACAAAGAGCAAAGGAAATGCTAAATCAATCAATCCATCAAGCTTTCAGAGTAAATAAATAAATAGATTTTCACAAAGCGAATTGGCCTCCTTCTGCTTAGGTTTGTACCAGTAACAAGGAGCTTAATAACAAAGTAAAAACCCTGTATCATCCTTCAACTATGTTAGTAGAGGATTTGTGAGAGGAAGGGATCAGAACTGAAGAAATGTGAACTAGCCAGTTTGAACTAGCTTGTTTTCTTCAATGTATTCAACCATGTCTTCTCTTAAAAAAAAAGTTTCTATTTTTTAAAAATTGTTAGAAAATATGAAAATATGTACTCAGTTATAATAAAGAAGTTTCATGGATGAGGAGTGAAATATTTTGAAGGAAAAAAACAAGAAAGTCCACTCACCTTTTGAAAAACACCTTTGGGACAATATGTATCCTTGTTTTCTCTGAACTTTTAAAAATAGGCAACACGAAATTATTTTTGAGAAATAATGTTATTTATTTATTTGTTGGTTGGTTTATATCCCAAATAATAAAATAAAATGAAATGAAATGAAAAATGGCAAACATATCTCTTCCTAAATTTCCCACAATAAAAACCTGTGAGATGAGTGAGGCTGAGAGAGACTTACTGGCCCAATGTCACCCAGCTGATTTTTAAGGCTAAGGTAGGACTAGACCCACATTCTCCTGATTTCCAACGTGGTGCTTAACCACTTTATATGCTGCAACTGATGCACAAATGTTATATATTTCAAGATGGTTCTATGTTGCTTTTATGCCTTTTCTCCAGGAATGTAGAGAAAATAAATGGGTGCACATTTTGCAATATATTAAAGACTGTCTGTAAAATATTGTAATTAATTAATTCTTGACTGAACAAAACAAATGATATTTATTAGATGAAGCAAGACAGGCCAATAAGAAGTCTCCGTACTTCTTTGTATGTTTCAATGAAAGTCTGAATTGATTTCCTCCTCCCAAATGTGGATGTAATATTCCAATTTCATTTTCCTCAAGTACTCTTATAAATATATCACCAATCATGAAAGTTTAGCTTCATTAGCTTTGCTTATTCATAACAACATTTGATCAACTTGCATAACATATCCCACTTTATGAAAGACTTGGCAAAACAAAACCTCTGGTTGAAACACTATTTTCCATTTTACTGGTGCCTATAAAATGAAATTCTGCAGATAAATAATCATATAGGCCTTCCCAGATATGAATTAAAACTACAAAGCTCACATTGTCTCTTGTAATATCAATATTATTCCATATTTGGTCTGGTTCTATAGATTTAGATGAAAGTACCAAAGGGTGATACGCCCCATTTGTAACAAAAATGTATATATGTTTCTATATTCCTTCACCGAAGGAGGGCTAAATTGAAAAAAAAAAACCAAAGCTTGACTGAGCTCAGCAATTTTGTTTTCTGAGTCTACAATATACTGTGTGCTGCAAAATAAGCACTCCTTTGTTCTACAAGCAGACATGCTTAGGAAGGAATTAACACCTTTCATAAATGAGCCTTTTAAAGAGATACACAAGTTTGGGAAAGTTAGTTGCAGCCAACTACTTTGAGGTTGCTTCTCTCCCCCCCCCGCCCCCAATTCAATCATTGTAGCAGGGCTAGGTGGGCATTAAATAGCCTCTGTATTTCTGTTGAATGTTTCTTTCTTCTTATTTTAGTGTTCTTCTAGAGAAGGTGAACTAGAGGTCTATCCATCAGCAGTTCTCATAAATGGAGCTTGTTTACACAAATCCTTTCAGAAACCAGGGAAAATTATTGTCCACCAGTGCAAAAAGAATCTTTTGATACACAAGTCAACACAACAGCAGAACTGTTTTATTTATTTATTTGCTACCAGACAGTAGTAATTTATCACAATTGTGGCACTTTCAAGGTCATACACTGGGTAAATCACAAACAAACATCAAAAGGGTTTCTGTTGCTTTCTTCTAACTACCTTAAATGCTCTTTGCCTCTTTTTTTTTTATCTCACCTTCCTAAAAGAAATTATACTTTTTCCACTCTAGTAATAAATCACAAAGCCCAAATATTGGCCATCTATGAGTAAAACAATCAGTCATCATGACTTTCATTATTGCTTATCCAAGCTACTGTATAAACTGAAGAAGCACACAGTATATGATTTTCACAAATATTCTGTATATATGTGAAGGGGGGGGAGTGATGTGGATGGAGAAAATACACTAATTGATAAGTGTTCTTTCCTTTATCTCATGAAAACTAAAGGAAACATTGACCTAATTGCTCTACCAATGGGATAACAAACTCCTTTTTCTTTATACCTTAACAACACAACTATATCCTTGTTACTGTGTATAAAAGAACTGGTGAAACTGCCTAGACATATATTAAGCCTACCTGCTTGGCTCTTATATATATTTGATATTAATATTTTTGCTGGCTTAATTTGTCACCATGTATCCGGCTATGGTGGTAATTATAGCAGCCATTTGATATTACAATGGCACTGAAAACTGTGACTTACAACTGGTCCTTGCATTTACAACCATCGCAGCATCCCCTCGTTACATGATCAAAATTCAAGCGCTTGGCAACTGGATGTATTTATGACAGTTGTAGCATCCTGAGGTCATGTGATATCCATTTGCAACCTTCTCAGCCACTTCTGACAAGCAATGTCAATGGGGAAAGCCCAGTTCCCTTAATGACTGCATGATTGCTTAACTGTAGTGATTGCTTAACAACTATGGCAACAAAAGTTTATAAATCAGAGACAACTCTCTTATCAACCACTTTGTTTAACAATGGAAATTGTGGTCCCAATTGTGGAAGTTCAAGGACTGCTTGTAAGGAAGATCAATGTATAAAACTATTTTAAATATACCAATAAGGGAACGGGGTCGTTGGTGCTCTCTGAGCTTGCTTGTTTTCTTGCAGACTTTTCATTACTCAAACTAGATAACATCGTTAATGCTAGTGACATCATTGTAGCAGTGATGATCTTACCTAGTTTGGGTAATGAAATGCCTCCAAGAAAACAAGCAAGCTCGGGGAGCATCAAGGACCCCTCATTTCAACCCCAAGCTACAAATATTTTCCTTTATCAAATATACCAATAGAAGAGAATATTTGTAACTCAGGGTTGAATTACACTGATGTACCGATGATGTTACCTAGTTGGGTGTGAAATTTCTATAAGAAAGCAACCAAGCTCAGAGAGTAACAAGGACCCTCAGTATTTTAAATTACGATGTCTCAAAAGCTTTCTGTTCACCGTGGCATCCAATCTGTGTAGTAAAGACAACCTTCTACTAAGCCCTGTGAAAGGTGGTTACCCAGCAAATCCTGTGAAGTAACATATCATCAAACTGCACATTTATGATTTTTTTTTTCAGCAAGGTGGCATGTTACTAAACTAAGATAAATTGTTAATCAAGGGAAACCAATGGAAATACATGTTCACAAACCCTATGAGAACATCTATTTAGAAAGCAAGATAAAAATAATGCAAATATGTTTTCTGAGGATTGTGAGGAAATAGAATATTTGGAAATTACCTTACAGCTATGCACTTTCAAAGACAGTATCCAAACATTTTAGCCTATATCTTTATTGCAAAGGACAATAGTCAAATCTAAGACATAGTTCATCTATAATTTTCTAGGCAATTAGTCTGCCCAAGGATAGCAAATATGTGACATAAATTTTGAAGTTCACGGTAAAATGGTGAATAAAATAAAAGTCATTGACCAGAAAACTAAAATCAATGCAATTCATGTCATCTAGCAGTAAGATGCTATTTTTGATTTATTTTTTTATGGCTTCAGTGAGCTATGAACTATGACCATTAGAACTATGTAAATTCTTCAAAAGACAAGTGCCACATCTTTTTCCAGGCTCATGCATGCATGTAGAGACAAATGAGACCAGCATTGAAAGCAGTTGTGTGTAAACCTGGAAAAATGTAGAGCTGCTTTAATGAAGACAAAAAGAAATTATTTTATCCCACATACTCCAAAGTGGCTCTTCATTTGTCTTGTATCAAAGCTAAATACATTTAGCTCCAATTTCTCTTCAAGGGATTTGGTTTTGTTGCCTTTCTCTTTTTCTGTTCCAGTTTCTCTGAAGTCTTCTTAAACTGAAGTGCCAGACCTGGGGATAGTCTGACTGAAGCAGAATAGAGTGGAATAAATGATGTTCTGTGATTTGGAAATTATACTTCTGTTGATGCATCCCAAAATAGCATTTACCTTCCTTGCAATCACATCACATAGCTGGCTCCTATTCAGTTTGTGTACAATTACTATTCCAAATTTCTTTGGAAATACTTTTACAAACCTGGTATCCTTAGCTACATCTGTGAATTTGACATTTATTTGCTATGAGAAGAACTTGGTATTTATTTTTGTTGAAGTTCATTCTAATGCAGTACTTATATCCCATTTCTTCAATTTAACAAATGTTTAATTTAATTTCTGTCTTCTAGTTCTCCCACTACGGAGTACATGGAGAGATAAGGGGAGCAAGCGATGTCATTTAAGTCGTGTCATTGCACAAATTATACAAATTATGTACTGTATGCTAATTCAAATTATATGATTTGTCTCATTTATACAGTGAAGTCATGAGAAATGTGATGGCTTATACAGATGCCTATATATTCCACTCAATTTTGCATCATCTATAAATTTTATAAGCATTTCTTCCACCTCATGATCCAGTCATTAACAAATAGAGGATGACTGAGCTTTGTAAAATCTCATTTGACTCGTCTTTCTGGTCTGACCTTTGATGAATACTCTTGAATATGGCTTCCAGTTGTATATCTACTTACTTATCATACCATCCAGCCAATATTTAACTAGGTTGCAAATCAGCATATCACGAGTTAAATGTTTTGCTAATATAAAGATGTATGAAAGGTATGCAGGAAGAAACTTCGTTCTAGTTGAGATTCCCAGACTCCTTAGCAACAATTCATGCTTAGTACAAGATGTCAATTTGTAAAAAGGAAACCCATTGCTCTTACAAAAATGTCCTTTCAGGTGCCAAATCATTGATAACAATCTAGCTTGGCAGCAAAAAGAATGCTAGCACTAAAATTGGCTTAATATGATCTGTGTTTTGGTATACCTCAATACAGCTTAAAATTTGCTAAATTCCCAATTTTCTACTATCATTAATGCCAACAAAATAATTCATTACCATAAAATGCTCCTATCTTGATTTTTTTTTTAATTCTGAAGAGCTACTTTAGGAACCTGTATGTGAATTGTGTACTTGCATATGAAACAAGACGACTTTTGATAGATACAGCAAAAAATGAGCCATATGAAAACTGATAACATCAAATATGTTATATTTATAAGGGAAAAGGAACCCGTCTCATTTTGTAAAGAGCCTTAAAAGCAAGCCTAAGGAATACTTTCATTCTTTTATACATGTGCTAAAGATAATTGACATTTCCAATTCTGATGTCACAATATGTTGTAATGGGGAAAATCCTAAAGCCATATAAATTTGAGAGGTAAGTAGCACACAAAGATTTTCATGAAAAGTCCCCCAAATAGTGTGTGATTATTCAGACATTGTTCAGATGTGAAGGTCCAGGTCTGAAAAATAATTTTGCCATAATTGAGCTGTTTCTGTATTGTGCTATGCCAGGGGTCCGGCCCACCCGGATCCGGCCCATAGGGTGCTTAGATCTGGCCCATGGGGCAGCCCTGGAAACAGTGAAGGACCAGCCCATGTTGCCTCTGCCAGCGAAAATGGAGCTCGGGAGGGCCGCAAGCGGCCTTCCTGAGCTCTATTTTCACTGGCAGAGGGTTGCAGGAGGCCGTCGCAGCCAGAAATGGAGCTCAGGAGCCCATTTTCGCTGGCAGAGGGCTCAGGCCACCACAGGTGCCCCCGACACGAGTGACATCGAGCTGGCCATGCCCACCCTGGCCATGCCCACCCCAGCCCCCAAGGTCAAACACAACCCTGATGTGGCCCTCAATGAAATCGAGTTTAACACCCCTGTGCTATGCTATGCTGCTTAACAAAACAGTCTGTAATCTTTGAACAAAACACATGACAAAGGATTTTGTTTGCTTTCTATGTGAAATGCAAATACTAAATAAGAATCAAATAAATCTCTGTTTTGAAAAAGAGTAATCCCGAATCATGATTATTAATTTTATATATTAATAGAGTAAGAAGCTTTCCCCAGATGTATGGAATTATTGCAATAACTTTTACCTCAACTATAATTAAAGTCTGTTAGCATTCATTGACAGCTGGGCCCTTATTCTGCATCCAAGACAACTATATTATGAACATTTTAAAAAATGGGACATTCTACTACTTAATTACTCCGCAATTAATTATTGCTGAAAGGCTCCTGCTGAATTCAATTCTCAGCCAGATAAAATTGGACAAGTCAATGTTCCACAGTTTAATCAACTTTACTGGTAGCTGTAAGTATAAAATAGAGAGGTGGGATGTATGACACCGTGATCTCTTTGAAAGGGAAAAGGAAATAAAACACAAATAAGCATTTATGTTATTTTATTTATTACCTAATTTATCCCTGCCTCAACCGGAGGGACACAATAGAGTTTTCAAAACTTGAGCATTGGAGTTCCTTCTGCCATTCCTGAAATCCCCCTAACTAATTAACTATTTTAGATAGCCAAGTTTTAGATTTGGAGTTCTCAGAGAATATTATGGATATTTTCATAAAATTGTTAACAGGATAGACATGGCCAGTCATAAGCCATCCCTGTTTATTTCTTTTTGATTCTCTCTTTTTTTCCCCCTTTGGAAGGTAGGCACCCTTCAAGATAAGCTCAAGGACTAAAGCCACTATCGTTTTTTTAATTAAAAAGTTCAAACCCATTTTAGAAGTAAAGATTATAACAGAGACTGACATATTAGTTTTCATACATCCAGTACACATAAGATATATGGCTACAGTTATCATGCTGGAGATCCAGAATACAGATGTTTAAGACTATTTTATTGGAAATCAGGTTTGTTTGGGGGGGGTTTTTTTTGGAGTTGCCAGGGAATGAAATATTTAACTGAGAACAGTCCTGCAGTTCAGAACCATTACTATTTAGTTCATACTTTTTGTTTTCCATCTGTTGTTGCTATTTGTCTAACCTAGGCAGGAGTGAAATTCAAAATTTTTCCCTACCGGTTCTGTGGGCGTGGCTTGGTGGGCGTGGCAGGGGAAGGATATTGCAAAATCTCCATTCCCACCCCACTCTGGGGCCAGCCAGAAGTGGTATTTGCCGGTTCTCTGAACTACTCAAAATTTCCGCTATCGGTTCTCCAGAACCTGTCAGAACCTGCTGAATTTCACCCCTAAACCTTATGCTGCCTGAGCTGAAATCAAAATAACCCTCAGCCTGTGTGCTGAGATAAATAAGATAAAAATTGCTACCGCACAAGAAAAAGGATTGAAGCTGCTCAGAAAAGTTTTTTAAAAGCTTCTCTCTCTCTCTCTCAAATATAATACATGAAAATGTTTGCACCAAATTCTCTCTCTCTCTCTCTCTCTCTCTCTCTCTCTCTCTCTCTCCAACACACACACGCACATCCATATCCATAGCTGTATCCATCTTTCTAAATGGATATATATTATTTCTAAATGGATATATATTGTAGACGACCCTCATTCTGTCAAGGATCTTGGAGTACTCATATCTAATGATCTAAGTGCCAAAGCCCACTGTAACAACATTGCCAAAAAGGCACTAAGAGTAGTCAACCTAATCCTGCGTAGCTTCTTCTCTGGCAACATTACACTGCTAACTAGAGCATACAAAACGTTTGCTAGACCAATTCTCGAATACAGCTCACCTGTCTGGAACCCGCACTGCATATCGGATATTAATACAATTGAGAGAGTCCAAAAATATTTCACGAGAAGAGTCCTCCACTCCTCCACTCGCAACAGAATACCAGAAAATACTACTTCAGCAACAGAGTGATCAATGCCTGGAATTCACTACCTGACTCTGTGGTTTCTTCCCCAAACCCCAAAAACTTTAACCTTAGACTGTCTACTGTCGACCTCACCCCATTCCTAAGAGGTCTGTAAGGGGCGTGCATAAGCGCACCAGTGTGCCTACCGTCCCTGTCCTACTGTCCTATTGTCCTCATCTATCTGTATTCACTTTGATTATGTTTATGTTTATACCTATACCTGCTATCTTGTACATGTTTGACAAATAAATAAATAAAATAAATAAATAATAAATAAAATATATTAATTTCACCATTGTCATAGAAAGGAAAGGCTCGATGTGATTGAAGGTATTTGACTAGTAACTTGTTCCCAACGCTGCTATCTGTCAGATTGCAAAGGCATCTGCACTTTATAACTTCAGTGGGTTTTTCTTTTTTTTACTTTAAGATACTGTAACTCTGATTTCAGCTTAGCTAATAAGAGAACATGCCACCTGTTCAGATATTCTAACACAGGGGGTCTCTACTACAATTAACATATCCCAGGAATTGTCACATTATTCAAATTCACACTATTGAAAGTGATGTTTCTATGGAAAATATGGTAATTGGTTCCAGCTCAATAGAAATAGGCAATGGAGATTTTTAAACATAAACTTCTATACGGACAGGTAGTTCTTATGATCACAATTGGGACCAGAGTTTCCATTGCTTGTAATCTCTTCCCTAAACATCGCCATCTTGTGGAATCTAAGAAGTGTGCCTTTTCCATGGCAGTTCTTGTCCTGTGGAACATCCTACCGCTTGAAATTTGGCAGGTCTCTACCCTCCTATCCTTTTGATAATCAGTTAATAACTGGCAATTCTCCCAAACACAGAGATATAGTGAGATGAGAGGATTTAATAAGATGTTGAAAGTTTGGTGCCAGGTGTCTAATATTTTTGGTGTTAATAAATTTATGTTATGTTGTTTTTACCAATGCTGTTCTAATTGTTGATTGGGAGCTGCACAGAGAGACACATAAGATGGGCAGCTATCTAAATGTTTTAAATAAAGGAATAAAATAAACAGAAGTGTTTGGAAATGAGAAATGAAGAAAATGTTCAAACGTATTTATTTTACATGACATTTATACATACTCAAAACTGATAAAACCATAGCCCTAAATAATATCTCTTTAAGTGGAAAGGTCACAAAATCCTGGCAGTGCTGAATGTCATTGCAAAAGATTACATTCTTATCCATTTTATAAACAATTGGGAAAAAGTAAAATAATGAATTGTCATTTTCTCCAGTTTGTGTAAAAACACGTCAGGCTGTAGAACAAGTATCAAGTGAAAGTATGTCTTACAAAAATGTTAACAAGGATTTAGCAAGGATGTGGGTGTTAATATTTCTTACCTCTCTGCCTTTTGATGCTAATACAGCTTCCCTTTCATTACACCCTTTCATTTTCCACCTGTTTCTCTATATGTACACCTGCACCCAGGTGGTCATATAATATCGGACACTTTGAAAAATAAAAATAAGACAAGAGATCATTTCTCCAAGCAGCAAAACACTATTGGGAAGAAAACGAATAAATAACTGATATTCCTCTTGCTATAATCTTTGGCTCTACAGAATGACTGCAAATAAAGATTTTTATATGCAAGGCAGCAAGTAGGAAGATTTGGAATAAACAGATACGATCATACTGTAAAGAATAGGAATAGGAGGTATATGTTTTCTTGAGTGATCCAAGCAACAGTTGCTCTCAGGACAGTATTGCAGCAGTCAAAGGATTCTAGAAAGGCACCCCAGCTAACATTGTGCAAGTCAGAGGTGGGATTCTACTGGCTCTCACTGGTTTGCTAGAACCGGTTGTTAACTTTTTAAGCAGTTCGGAGAACCGGTTGTTAGAAGAAATCTCCTTTTGTTTTTTTCTACTTTACAGGGTTAATCCTGTAAGGAATTACAACATTGTGGTCTTGTTTCTATAGCCTAATCTTTATTGTCCTGCTTACAGAAACTGCCTCTCCGTTAACCCTTATTACATTCTTGGCAGTACACCTAGACTTACTGTCTCCGGAGGTGTTTTTTTTTTTTTGCTGGTCCTTTTTTTTTTTTTTGTTTGGCTTTTTTTTTGGGGTAGGGTTTTTTTTAGTTTTTTTTTCT
>QLTV01001684.1:4297318-4361008 GCA_003457575.1 Thermophis baileyi | reverse complement strand
ACTACACTCCTCTGTTCGCAACAGAATACCTTATGCCACCAGACTTTAAATTTTATGCCTGTAAAATGTAGAACTACGCCGTCTTCGATCTGAGCTAAGTGTAACACACAAAATTATATGCTACAATGTCCTACCTGTCAATGACTACTTCAGCTTCAACCGAAACAATACACGAGCTCACAATAGATACAAACTTAATGTAAACCGCTCCAAACTTGATTGCAAAAAATACGACTTCACCAACAGAGTGGTTAATGCCTGGAATACATTACCCGACTCTGTAGTTTCTTCCCCAAACCCCCAAATCTTTAACCTTAAACTGACTACCATTGACCTCACCTCATTCCTAAGAGGTCTGTAAGGGGCGTGCATAAGTGCACCAGCGTGCCTACCGTCCCTGTCCTAAAGTCCCCATGTATTCGAAAAATATGTACTCGAAAAAAATACGACGTCAGCAACAGGGTGGTCAATGCCTGGAATACATTACCCTACTCTGTAGTTTCTTCCCCAAACCCCCAAATCTTTAACCTTAAACTGACTACCATTGACCTCACCTCATTCCTAAGAGGTCTGTAAGGGGCGTGCATAAGTGCACCAGCGTGCCTACCGTCCCTGTCCTAAAGTCCCCATGTATTCGAAAAATATGTACTCGAAAAATATGTACTCAAACTAAGTTTGTACTTATTATATACTCACATTAATATTTATACTTTACCTGTAATCGTATACATGCTTGACAAAATAAATAAATAAATAAATAAAACTATAAAGAGCACAGAGAAGAGCAACAAAGATGATTAGGGACTGAAGGCTAAAACATATGAACAACCCTGAGTTGCAGGAATTGGGAATGTTTAGTTTCATGAAAAGAAGAACTAGGGGCCACATGATAGCAGTGTTCCAATATCTAAGGGGCTGCCACAAAGAAGAAGGGGGTCAATCTATTCTCCAAAGCACCTGAAGGCAGCAATAGATGGAAACTAATCAAGGAGAGAAGCAACCTAGAAATAAGGAGAAATGTCCTGACAGTTAGAACAATTAATCAATAGAACGACTTGCCTCCAGAAGCTCCAACACTAGAGGTTTTTTAAAAAAGATTGGACAACTATTTGTCTGAAATGATTTCCTGCTTGAGCAGGGGTTGGACTAGAAGACTTTGGACAAATGGGAGAGTTTGCAAATTTTATTTCACTTGAAGCTATATTACCAAGAATTTCCAGAAATAAAACTGGAAAACCAGGGGAAATAAATGAAGTATATGATAAAAGTCTGAATTATGAAATATAGGTTTATATTTGCAAATTCTAGGGATGTCCTATGTGGAATGGAAAAGGAGATGGGTCTGCTTGTGTTACCAAAGCTGTCATTAAAGCCAGCTCTTGAGAATGGGTTTTATTTATATTTACAAAGTGGGGTACTTGGAGCCTTGGGTTTCAACCATTTATCCCATGCTTATTAAGGAAAACATGATAAATGGGATAAATATTGATAATATTGATAAATATCATATTTTTTTTAATGTGAAGGTTCCAAAATTTAGCTTCTGGAGGAACAAATATTAAACTGCTACATAGAAAGAGCAGCTGAAAACTTTTTCCCTTTATTTTCATGAAATCATTTTTTTTTCTTTGTGAAAATTAAATTGGCTGAAGAGGAGTGAAACCAATTTAGCTAGCAGGCTAGATCTGAACCCCAAATGGCCAGCAATGTTTTTGGTAACACCTGCTCTGGTGTATTATTTCCTAGGCATGACTATAAAGAGACAGAAAAGGAGAAGCATGTGGTATTCAGAATGGTCATCTCTTACTATCATGAACTTCCATTACCAGTGTAAAGCAAATGTTTTGTAGGATGTGTTTTGCATATAATTGAGAGTCAGATCCAGAACTGAAGCAGATTTACTAAGAGAGGAGCTGGGAAACATACACATAAAAGCAGGTCCTCTTAACTAGTTCTGAATCCTCTTAAGTGGGTGCAGAGATTTATATCATTATAGAAATATAAGGATCTTCCAAAGCAGCAAAACAGTTCCAGTATTAAGGTAACATGAGATCATCATTAGAGATATACCCTTACTTCTGCTAATGCTATTGTATCCCTTGTATATTTTAACAGCTGACCTTCCCATCATACAGCTTCCCTTTGCAAAGGGGAAGCTGTATACAAATCCACATGAAGAAATACTAGAATGTGGGACATTAGCAATTTTGTGATAAGGGAGAAGGCACGTTTACTTAAGAACAAGTCCAGGAAATCCTAAATTGGCTGCCCAACTCTAGAGTTCACTGGAGTTGCATAGCAAATAAACTTATATAAATAAATAATAAAGGGCAAGTTAAGGCAGATAGATTAAAGTCTTTGGGTATCAGCCAATTCGAAATAATATGAAAAAAACATTGATTGGCTGACAGTTATTTGTGCTTACCTAATAGCTGTAAAGAGGAAACACTTATTGTTTAATGATTCTCTGAGCTTTAAGCTTGCTTACAGTTACCTATAGAATCTTGAAATTTGTATATACATGCAAATAATTCTTTGATTACATATTAACTGTGTTGAGAATGATTGGGAGATGGAGGGCCTGCTCATTTGGAAGGGCTCATGCATTTGCAAAAATTGGTACATTTATTCTTAAATTATCTATGTAAGGAAAATACTAGGGAAGATGAAGTAGGGATTATAGCTTTTTTTTTTTGTCGCAGCAAATAATTTCACCTGGTCTTTCAATCACAGTGTCACATAGAAAGAAGATGGTGGTAATACATTGAAGATTGGGCTGTTTTCTTGAATAACAAGAACAAATTCTGGACAGTCCTAATTTTAAAGAAGGCTGTCCTTGTTCTTAGGGCTCATGAAACCATTTCTAATTGAATGGTTTCAAATTTCATAATATAAAGGGAGAACATTGATTGAAAATCAATATATTTCTCATTATATAATTTGGCTTAAAAGTTTAAAAATATTACAATGTCAGTAACAAGTTTGTCCCATTTTTACAAGTGAAATTACACTTGTTCTCATATTATTCAAAATGTAAACATCAATGTATAAAATGTATAAAATTCTAATAGCTGGTGGGGGGGGGATTCTGCTATACCATGATTTACCAACATTAGGGCTACAGAAGTATGCAGAGTAACTGTACAAGATTACACGTCATCTGAGAAGTAAAAATTCTTCTTACTAGATTTTTGCTGATTAATAAAGAGAGCTGTAGATTTAGAGGTAGATTTATGTAAAATGAGGTAAGGTGTTAAATTAATATTTGGTTGTATAATAAGAGACAATGGTAAATTATTATTGCAAATTATAATTGCTTGAGATTAATTTTTTCTTCCTTTTTTTCTTTTTGTTCTGGTTTGGTTTGAGGTTTTTTTAATACACACACAGATTTTGTTACATTAGTTTTACTTGTTTAATATAATCCTCAGTAAAATTATTCACAAAAAAAACAAGTAAAATTCCTAATTAAGTATGTAAGGAATACAAAGACCATTTTTATGGCATTTATGCATAATCTAATATCACTAATACTTCAAAAGAGAAGAGAATGTTTCACAGAATCCTCATTCCATGAAAAATTAGTTTGGTGCCACTCAACTGCAATTGAAAGCTGGAATGAAAGTACAAAAATTCAACTAATGGAACAAAGAAAAGCCAACAGACTCATAAATGCTAACCCACAATAATGGTAATTGCTGAAGTGAAAGTGTGTGCAAATAATAGACTGGCAATTTTAATGGCAAAAAGGGAATAGTGTTAGAAAATTATCCTTTTCTAAATTACAGTAACAAATCAGGGAGAAAACCCCTTCTGAAGAACATCCATTAAAACAATTTGCTTTTAGGAGTGCAGTACCTCAAACTTGACTTTCCCGTTGCTAAATTAACTATAACAGTGAATGTGTAAAAGACATTGAAAACGTTTTACCTTATGTCACAATTGGCTTAAATCTCCTCTTACCAGTCTCACAGTTGCATCTCTAATTGGACACTAAGTATAGACACATGTCTAGACACAATTGCTTGAGTTGGATGGCCAACCCCTCCCTGAAAACTAAGTGGGAAGAGTTGACCTCTGTAAGATGCTCTCTACTTTGCCTTTCATCTGAGACTGGGAAGCAGCATTCTCCATAAGCTTGGGGTCCAAATGCCACAAAATTAGCACAAAATGGATAAGGTCTCATAAATAGTATGTAGTAAAAGTGCTGTGAAGTTCATATAGCCCTATTGCTAGGCAGATTTGAGATGCTGTCAAGGCAGTGTAGATCTGGTGCCCAGAGGCAACCAATTCTGTATGCTGTGAAAGAGTGGCCAATGATTAGTTATGTAATTTATTACTATGAGCCGTTATTGTCAGATGAATTGGTAGTTTTCTGCCTCCAGTATTAAAACAACCTGATTGATTTTATCCACCTTGATTGGGGGCAGGGGGGCAGGGAGAGGACCATTTCCTGGATTGCCTCTGGCCACAAACTGGGCCTGCTACTTCATGTACTTGGAGGTGCTCCACATTTCAGAATAATTGCTTTGCTGTTTACCCCCAAGCAGCTTAATTCAGCTGAACATGACAATAAAATATAAGTCATTTTGTGCCATTTGAAAACTTTCTGCTTTCTCTCTCATGATTTTGAAGGCTTCTGCTTTGGGATGGTGCATTTCTTTTTTTTTTTTTTCATATTTTATGAAGGCATTTGCAAAAAATTCTGATTTATTATTATAATACCACATCAAAAGAAACTCTGAGGAGTCACAATTTATGGGCATAAAAATATGATACCAGGGAAGAAAAGAAGGCAGAAAAGCATTCTTAAACTAAAATGGGATAAAAACAATATATAAAAAATTTCATAAATATGAAAATGAAAATTATATGAACATGACCCTTAACTAACAACTTATAAGATGGTCAAAAATAGAAAGAAAATTGTCTAGAAACCGATTAGAAAGATTATATTTGGTGGCACTTTCCAATACATTTGCCAGAGGAGGGGGAAAAAACATGAAAATAGAAAAATTATTCCAGTTCAGCAATTCATGCTTAATTTAGTAGAAGAAAATCCCATTAACAATGAAGTTCAATCATACCAATATTGCTGATTTTTATTTTTTTTAAAAAAATTATAGCTCTGTGTGTATACTCTCTTCTGATGAAGCAGTTGTAGTAAAATAATGGGACTGTTTTCTCCATGCATTAATTTGATTTAGGTGGAGACCAAAATAATTTTTCTTCAGATAATTTAAGTTCACGTTGAGAACAAATACCTATAAATCATAAGATACTCATAATCAGTTCAGTTCAGAAACATAATGCATTTCTATATATGAATATTTTATGCCTGCTTTTCTATCTATACATTAATATCAAGTCATTAAATAAATATAAAGATTCTTATTTTATTTAAAAAATTGTATTTGCATGAAATAATATTATTTTTCTAACCTGCAGATTTACTTATTCAGCTGCTTCCTCTCCAAGGTACTCCAGAAGGGATTACATACTGAAGACAAGAGGGCATTTGTTCAACCTTTGATCATCTCAAACTAAATGAAGATCACACAATATGCGAAGAAGAACATTAGCCACAAGTTATAGCCAGAAATAGTCCCAGGCTTCTTCAATATATTTAGATAGCTGTGCTCAATATACTTAGATGCATGACTGGGAAGGACGGTATACTATGATAGCTGACTCTTTTCCCTTCCTTAACAAAGACAAAGTTCTCAGAGCCTCCACAAGAACAGAGCTATTATAGTATTTTAACCTATTTCAGTTTTCACCGGGAAGCCAATGGAAGGGATATATGTCAGCAAATCCTGCCATAAAGTTCAGGAATATTGCACTTTCTCCATGAACATTTCATTGAAAGCATATTGTTTTGAAGGAAATTTCAAAATAGTATCATCAAATGGAATGAGAACAGGTAGGGAAAAATGCAGATTGATTTTGAAAGTTACTTTGATGCTTTTGAGAATAAATTCAAGGAACAAATCACCTGTTTTTCCCTACCAGGTGCATGGGTGTGGGATGAGAGAGAGAAAACTAAATGTCCCAAACTAAATATCAAACTAAATATCTTAATATCTAAATATCTTCCTTATAGTCACAAACCCAATTTAGTATTAATGGCTAACATTTCAACATGTGTTAATGGAAGATGAATAATGATTCGTTTATAATGTTAAATAACAGCTTATAACATTCTTTCCCAGTCATTTTGCCTTGGAAATTCTGAGAGTTGTATGGAGGAATTAAGTTGGAAATATCAGAACTGTAGGCCTGTTTTCATTCTAAAGGGTTCTAAAGAAGCAGTATGCTTTCTCCCATATTTGGGTATACCAGGTGATTTTACAGAGAAAAAAACATATATATATCCTTGTCCCTGGAAAATGCAGATAGGGAGAAGAATCCTGTGGCTCAGAGGTTTAATCACTTGCCTTGTTAGGCAAGGGGCCCGGGTTCTAATCCCATAAGGGTGTGGCTGGCTGATGAGAGCTAAATAGCTTGAAATAGATCTATACTAGTCTCCCTTTATTTATGTAAAAATATAACATATAGAAACGGACTGTCATTTGTAATTAACTGTCTGGATGGCCCCCGGAGGGGCCGAAAGGCAAAAAGGAAGCAGTATGCTTTCTCCCATATTTGTGTATACCAGGTGATTTAACAGAGAAAAAAACATATATATATATATATATATATATATATCACTGTCCATTTTGAATACGTAGCAGAAAGAGGAAACTTGAGAGTTCATGAGGTTGATGCTATGTGGAACAAAACTGATTGAATATAGATGTTCTTCTTTGGATACCACGAAGCTTCCTCCCAGAAGGTAACAAGAAAAACAAATCATAAGAGGATGTGTAGTGTCCCAGACAATCCTGCGGACTCTACTCAAGCATCACTTATATGCTAAGTCCTGGATAGAAGGAAGTGAACTACCAATGATCTTTTCTGCCAACCTCACCACTCTCTGCACCGCCTTCCTCTCCGAAGCAGTAATGCTTCCAAATCAGACACATACATACATACATACATACATATATCTGAAGCAGTAATGCTTCCAAACCAGACAGTAATGCAATATGATAGGATGCTCTGGATCATCCCTCTATAAAAAGTGGTAAGGACAGGGGAAGGAAGATGAACTTTTCTCATGCGATGTAGAAAATGGAATTGCTGCTCAGCCCATTTCACCAGTGTCTCACTGTAGAGTGACCAAGCTAGCCTACTTGTTAGCTGCACCCCCAGAAACTTGATGCTGCTAATTCATACAAGTGCATGTTCATATATATGCATGAGTAATGTGTGTATATGTACAGGTAATCCTTGACGTATGACCACAGTTGGGACCAAAATTTCAGATGCTATGCAAGGCAGTTGTTAAGTGAGTCATCCCGATTTTATGACCTATTCCCCATGGTTGTTAAGTGAATCACTGCAATTTTTAAATGAATCATGAGGTTGTTAAGTGACTCTGGCTTTCTCCACGGACTTTACTTGTTGAAAGCCAAATGGCTTCCCATTTGGCTTCCCATTCCCATAGCAAATGGCAAACATATGACCCCGTTATGCTGCAACTGTCATAAATACATGACAGTTTCCAAGCACCTGAATATTGATCATATGACCATAGGATGCTGAGATAGACATGTGAGTACAGGTCATAAATCACTTTTTCAGTGCTCTTGTAACTTCAAACATTTGCTAAACAAATGGTTGTAAGTTGAGGACTACCTGTACACCTATATACTGTAGGTATATGCATACCACATTACATTCAAAGATATCTTCAAAGCAGAACTGAAAACATCAGGAACCCTTTTAGCTTATTGTAGCCAATAAATAAAGATATTTATTTGTTGGCTACAATAAGCTAAAATGGTTCCTTGAATATTTATGTTTTCAGTTGTGCTGAAGAGATTTATTTGTTAGCCACAATAAATGAATAGTTAATTGTTGTTTAGCTTTCTGAGAGCATCAATTATTTCAATAACATACAGACTATTATACTTAAATATATATTATTAGAAGATGTTGACCCATAGTTACCTAACAGAAAAATTCAGTTCCAGATATTTTATGCTGTTAGTTTTTCAAAACTAATGCAGAAAATCAAATGCTTTCTATTCAGTTTAAAACCATGCTGTTTTACTCTAAAGAGTGATTTTAATAAATTTCTTAATATAACAATGTTTGTTGCAGACAATATTTTAGAAATGTGGATCTGTACTCATTCATTAGTGTTTCAAATGAGTATACAATTTGGAATCACATCCTAGAAAATTATAGTTATTCATAATTCATGTGTATTTTAATGAATGTATTGAGAAATATATTTAACATCAGGAAAGTAAAGCTCATGTCCAATGTAATAAAAAATCATACACAGAAGATTTTTCACACTAAAAATTAATCATGCTTAGGGTTATTGCCTGAATAGTTCAGAAGCAGAAATATATTTGCAGTTCAAAGTAACTGAACTGTTTTCTTGAGTTCCTTATTAGATTCAGGTCAGTTACTTTCTGTAGGGCAATATGACATTTTTAAGGAAAATATCAGTGGCATCTACTTCAATACACAACGTAATGCACTGAACTTCAAAAAATTCCAACAATGGAACTGCATATTAGTTTATATATTACAGTAAAAATAAACAGTGCCTATTATTTCATGAATAAAGATAAGTAAATTGTTGTAGTTTTCCAGAATGCCTTCACCATCATCCTGTGATTTTTGTAGTAATATTCATTTGCTACAGCATTTGCCATCGTGAACATTTTATTCCAGTCATGGGGTATAAAATGCCGAGAGCAGTATATTGTAAGATGCAGCTATAAATTGCACTTCAAAGGCATTTGAAAGATTAGTAGTTTCAAACACTGGCAGAAACTGAATATGAGTTTTGGAATTCTCCCGATGCAACACTTTCAGAAATATCAGTATTTATTTGGTGAAATATTTTTAGTGAGCCATGGTGGCACAGTGGTTAGAATGCAATATTGCAGGCTAACTCTGCTCACACTGCCAGGAGTTCGATTCCTTCAATCCTGACTGGCTCAAGGTTGACTCAGCCTTCCATCCTTCTGAAGTCGGTAAAATGAGGACCCAGATTGTTGGGGGAAATATACTGACTCTATAAACCGCTTAGAGACGGTTGTAAAGCACTGTGAAGCGATATATAAATCTAAATGCTAGTGCTAGTGCTAGAACAGCAAGGAATAGCCTGGTGTAACAGAATCTATACTGATACAATAATAGTCCATTTTTTCCTGAAGGTATACAATGGCAGGACAGTATTCCAGCAGGTAATTTGTATTTGGCACTTCAAAAAAAAAAAAAGTGGGGTGTTATTCCCAGTAAATTTGCATAGCAGGAGAATGATAATTAAGTAAACTTTAAAGAGTTGCTGAAATATGTGAGTTTTCAGAATGCTGATGTCGTTAAGCTCCTGGTGTCTAACCTGAATTGCAGTAAAAGAGCCCCCCCCCACTTTTAGAGTTGGGGGAGTGCCTGCAATAACATCCTCTGACATTATTAGTAATGCTTTTCACACTGCATTACACATCCCACTGTCTTTTCCAAGACTTGTTACATCTCTCTCAGCCAGTTTCCCAAGTTCACCTTGACTTCCCATCCAGGCAGATGAGAAATAGCTCTTTACCTGCATGGAAAATATCTAATATGTAGAGATGGCATATGAAAAAAAATTTTTTTAAACTACATATCTTCATCTGAATGCTGAGAATATGATTATTACTGTACCAATGCTACTTAGAAGCAAAATCAGTGAAAGGAAACATTCATAATAAGATGTTTTTAAAAGGACAAATGCAAAAAGGAATAACCTTTGGGTAGAACTCCCATCCTAGATATGGCTGTAATCTATTTTACCCTGGGCAAAGGTGAGGTCATTGGCTGACCCTTTCAACCTGGAAGTGCCTGTGCCTCGAACACAAATGGACAGGATCTATTTTGCAATTTATCAGAGCTGAATCAGTCATCAGTTGTGACTTAACTTGAATGGATGGCATGGATGGAATGGGAAAACATAATAAACATAAACAAACAAAGAAGAACAAAAAATGAAGAGGTCTTCCTAATAAAAATGATTTCTTTGTCTATCAGTCTATTTAGTTTGCAAATTACAAATGGTCTCAGCTCCCCTTAGTCTTGCCCTAGTATCCTTAATAAACAGAAAATACTAATAGAAAGGATTGACAGGGAAATTAAATTAGAGTACAGGCAAGTTCTACAGATGTTTGCTATATTTTACAGGAAAAAGATATCACTTTAAATCTTTTGCCAGTGTTAGATAGTTAATTAATTCTTCAGTAATCCATTTTAGGAGATTTAAATTAGGCTAACATGTTTGTTGCAAAACTGTAGATGTAGACTAGATGACAGAAAACAATTTGCTACCATTTCACAGTTGAATTTTTTGCAGCTTAAATCTATACCCCTGTTTAATATATGATATTTCTTCCATGTTCAGAAATATTAGAAAAACTGTGTAAGCAGATAGTTACATCACACTAGTTAAAAATTTCTGTTTCTTTAATGCCATCCAATGGCTATCTGGATTTCTTCATCCAAATGTGACAGCCCTAAGCTTAAGTAAATATTTACATAAAATGCAAACATGTAAGTATATGGAATATATAAAATCTATTAAAACTGAGATCAGAATCAGAAAATTGCTATGATCCCAAGCAGTAGTGGGTTCTAAACCCCGTCGCTACCGGTTCGCTCGTGAGCATGTGCAGAAGCGTCCCGGGCGGGTGGGCGGAGCGTCCTGGGTGGGTGGGCGGAGCATCCCGGGTGGGTGGGCAGAGCATCCCGGGCGGGTGGGCGGAGCCTCCAGGGTGGGTGGGCTACTGCCGCTACCGGTTCGCAGAACCGGGCCGAACCAGGAGCAACCCACCGCTGATCCCAAGCTATACATATAAATGTCACCTCTTGAATGTAGCCCCAGGAGTTTCAAAATGACTTTTTGACCTGCTTTGCTTTCTTGCCATTCAATTCAGAAAGTTCTGTCTACTTTAGAGGAATCATCCAAGTTTGCAACACAATTACCTTCAAGTGTATTTTTCTAGTCCAGAATCTAGCCAGCCATAAAACTGTTCTCAGCAATTCCACATTATCTACAGTCTGCTTTCTTTGCCAGTCAGGATATGTCAGACTGAAAACCAACTCTTTCGGACTGATCTTTCTTAGCAGATGGAAACTGATTTCAGATTAAATTTTTTGACTGGCTTTTCCCAAGCTCCGACTTTACTCACTGCTTTCTAAACTATAACAGACTTGTATCTGTATTTAATCAGGCAACGAGTAAATCATGAGTTTAAGTTCTCTTTTGTTTTGTGTGAAATGTTTTGAATTTGAAATTATCTGTTTTGAATTTAAGATGTTTTTTTTTCAATCTGAAAGAACTCTTTCACTTTTAAATTATTTATGCTTCAATTATTTACGAAATATTTCCCTCCTGCCACTCAAAACAGTTTAAAAATTTTAAAACAGCCCATTTCAAACATTCATTTGTTTCACAATCAGAGAAATTGCTTCAAATTTGAATGAGATTGCTATGAATTCAAAAATATTTTAATTTGAAAGGTTTCATATCCCACTACTTGTTTCAACAGACAGGTCAAGAAAGATGTTCTTTTCTATATATTTATTTGAGGATGCCTGATTAAGTAAGCAGCAGTGGTTCCTTGCTTCAGATTTAAAATACCAGGTATTTTAGTAACTGGCATAACAAACTTGCTTGTCTTTCCCTTAGATCATAATAGAGAAATATATTATTCTGGATAAAATAATACTCATTTCTTTATGGTTCAATATCAGGTGATAAATCTTCCTAATAATATTTGTATGGTTGTAATTAATTGTGTGTGTAAATGAAATTACAATTTCCTTTTAGCAATGAACTGCCCTTTGTATCTAACTATGCTGAAAAAATATATTATTTTGCAAAGAGCCATTGATGCATTGATCATTTGATTTTATACAGAGGA
The DNA here is from genome assembly GCA_003457575.1 of Thermophis baileyi. Taxonomy (NCBI): domain Eukaryota; kingdom Metazoa; phylum Chordata; class Lepidosauria; order Squamata; family Dipsadidae; genus Thermophis; species Thermophis baileyi. Next base: position 4,348,988 of record QLTV01001684.1, on the reverse strand, counting down.
AATATAATAAGGTGATACAGTTTGATGCACTGATTCAAAGAGCCTATATCAGAATCAAAATTCCTCTGTAGGCTGATCTTCCCCCTCAAAAAGTGTACCTTCAATGGACTCAACATTTGTGCAAACTTCAATATTTTGGCCAAGCCTGAGAAAAATAATATTAAAAGAGAATGATTAAAAAAAAGAATGATTAAAAATATTAAAAGGATAATCTTTCCAACTAGACATGAACTTAAGTTTTCCAAACTTCTTCTCCCTCCCAGCCTGGCTGATTTTGGAAACATCTTATTAGATTTTTATTTAATTATTTATCATATTCATATAGTTGCCCATCCCACAGAATGTGACTGGGATGGCATTCAATAAACCACTTCATAAAAATTAATATTTTTTTAAAAAAAATCTGAAAAAAGAGCACCATTTGGAATTAGTAACAGAATAGCAGAGAGAGTATTCAATACAGACATCTCACTAATTCAACACTTCCTTGAGATTCTCAAGCCTGGTGACACAACTGCATTTTAATGGACTTCCAGAATGATGTCAGGGATGGGGTCAATCTCATCTGCCAAGGCAAAAAAGCCCTACCTCTTGAGTCCTGCCAGATGTAACTCCTTAGTGGATGGGACCCTTGGCATATTTCTTCTGTTGGGCTTAACGGGATGGGCATATATAAGATAATTAGTGGAAAGATGAAATATTTAATATGTTCATGTTACAGGAGGCTCTCATTAACCAAATGATACACTTTTTAATATTTATCATCTATCTATCTATCTATCTATCTATCTATCTAGCTAGCTAGCTAGCTAGCTATCTATCTAGCTAGCTATCTAGCTAGCTATCTAGCTAGCTAGCTATCTAGCTATCTAGCTATCTAGCTATCTAGCTAGCTATCTAGCTATCTAGCTATCTAGCTAGCTATCTAGCTAGCTATCTAGCTAGCTATCTAGCTAGCTATCTAGCTAGCTATCTAGCTATCTAGCTAGCTAGTTATCTAGCTATCTAGCTAGCTAGCTAGCTAGCTAGGTAGCTAGCTAGATAGATAGATAGCTATCATCTACCAGTCTCCCCCCCTCTCTCTCTCCTATATTTTGAGCTTTCTTAAAATATATGCTTTTTACATTAATCACCATTGTAGTAATTTATTTTTATACTTGGACCACAATAAATACAACATTCCTGTATTTTTCCAATATTTAGTAGATTTGGTCTCTCTCTGCCTTTTTTTCAACCTTCCTTACAGCAAAACATTCTTAAAAATTAGGAAGCGAGACAGCAGGAGACATTGATTATGCTAATCAAATACTAATCAATAATATTCTAACCCAAATAGAATCCCTTCTGATCCCTTGTGGTGGAAAATATTTGTCTAAACCACTCGATTCGCTCTACAGAAGTTTACCCCAACCCGTCAGAGACCCTGGGAGGACACTAAGAAAGAGATGGGAGAATTTCTGGATAAACAAACCACAGATGGGAGAGTTTGTTATTGGCTTATGTGATATATACAGTTCAGATTGCATTTATTCAATTCAGGTAGAGAAAGAAGAAGAAGTTCAAAATTTTAAAAGTGATTCTGTGCTAAAGAACTCATTAATAAAAGAGGATTGAAAGTTCCTACTGCAGTTTCAAGGTTCTGTATTTTACCCCTAATTCTTAAGTTTAAACTTGTTCTTGCTGCTTTCTTGATGATGCTCTGCTTGCAAGTGACTTAATCCCTTTTCCAGACTCAACCTCTACAAACCCTTCTTCTTCCTTCTTTCTCTCACACATGAGAGCTCAGAAGAAAATGTGTCAGTATTTGCAGGCACTGTCTCTATGTAGCTGCACATTTTCAAATTAACTCATAAAGTTTTGGCAAGGTTTTAAGACAGATTCATAAGAGACTCCATTCAATGCAGATATGTCCTAAATTTATCAAATCCATGTGAAGTTATCTGGGATTGGCCTAAATATGAAAAAAAAATCTATCTCTGAAATACTGAAAGAAAAATGTTAATTATTGAGAAATAAGTGGCACAAGATAACAAAAATATCTATCATCCATCCATTCATTCAACTAGTATTTTTTCCAAGAGGTATTTTGCCTGGTATTCATTCATTTATTTGATTTATTCAGCTTGAGCACACAAGTGTTGAGTGTGCAATTCTAGGAACCAGTAAACATCATTTTTCTTAAAAGAGAATGATCACAAAACATAACTCAGTCTGTCTTCAGTGTTGTTCAGCTCCCAATGCAGTCATTTCTATAATAAATATAACTTTGGTTTCCAACATAGTTTAAATTCATAGAAAATTGAACATATTTCTTGTAACTCTCAAACTGACAAAATGGTATAATAGCTGGATTGACAGAACCTGACATTTGTTTCCCACCTGAGAACTATGCCAGATTTTTATATTGGGTTTGTACTAGTTTATTCCACCAGACCTAATTTTGCATCCCCACAATTAAAGGGTATGGAGATTTCAAATCTGAATTCAGACTTCAATATTGCTACAGTTAAACAAAAGCAGTGACAAAGACTTGAACTGTTTTATTCTACGAGGCTGGTATTTTGTAGCGTTCCCATCCAAGAAGATAGCCTCTGTGGGGAGCTATAGTGTTCTGTAAAACAACATGACCCTATCAATTCCAAACCAACAATGTTTTCAGCCATTTATTTTCACCAAGGCCTTCACTGGCATCTTTATAGCTAAACAGCTAAAGATATTTCTAATGAGGCTTCAGAAAACCACTGAAAAAAAGTCAACATTCCTGTATGCCTGATTATTACACTAAGGATATTTACCAGTTGTCCACTGTTTTGTTCTCCCAGGCCTGCATTATGTATCTCCCTAACATGACCTAGCTACATATAACTCCAGAATCAAATGCACCACTGACACTGAATCAATGCACATTTACAATATTTACAATGCACAATACAAATTTAATATAATAATAATAATAATAATAATAATAATAATAATAATAATAATAATAATAATTTTATTCCACTGACAGTGTGTTTTATATCTGATTCAGTCATACAGACACAAACTGCACTAGTTTAGAAATAACCTGACATTGAATAATTGACATAAATAATTATGTGTCAATTATTATTTTTTTAGCAACTCAATTAGTAAGAACATCAGTGTTGACTCCTGGCGATTACCTTGACCAGTTTTCTTGTCAAAGTTTTTCAGAAGTGGATTTTTAGTTTCCTAGGACTGAGAGAGAGTGACCAGCTTAAGGTCTCCCACTGGCTTTGTGCCTAGGGCAAAACTAGAACTCCCTTATTCTCTCTACCCAAAAGAAAACACGTAGCATATATGTATAATAAAGCAAAGGCAACCAATCAAATTTCACACATTCCTTATGTTAGCTTGTGACTGAGATCATTTGTGCTTCCAATTTTCTTCTAAATTTGTCCAGGTTCTCTATTAGGTATGGGAAAATTATCTTTATGGGGACTTTTAATTTCCAATATTGCTTTCTATTATAACAATACAACCTTTTTCTGGAAAAAGACTAAGATGATACAATGATTTCTCAAAATATGTCTTAATAAAGAATACATCCCTTAAGAGTAAAAACAGAAAATATATGCAAGTTAATTTTATTACATGTCTAAGTCTAAGTATTATTAATTTTATTTATGTCTAAATTCACCTCTTATACTGGATTGTTAAACACACAGGAGCATTCCATTCTGTGTATGGAAACAGGTCTCTCCTGATCTAGCCATTTAATTTTAGGCTATAAATCCTGACCATTTATTTTCAAAAGAAACAAAATGTGACAATAATCAAGAAGGGCTACAAAACGGAGGATTATTATTGTCAGGTTCTATTATTTCTATAGCTTTCCAGAGGGTTCCTACTATTTCTGATGGACTGTCCTAGCATTTATAAGGACATCCAAGGGAGGGGAAATAGAAAGGCAAGATTAACAGAGCAAACACGATAAATTTACATGCAAATATCTTTCTTTCAGAAATGAAGATCCACGGTCAATATGCAATTACACACTTTTGGAAGATCAAAGAGATAGAAAAATTGAAAATTGAAAAAAATAAAAATCCATGATTTTTTTAATTTATTATTTTTTTTAATCTGCATCTGCTAGGTAAAAGGATTGGTTGAACAAAATGATACAAACTTTTGGCATTGATTTAGAATCAAGTGGCCCATGGTGGTTTAGAATGCTCCATTACTTCCAACAAGAGAAGTACCTGTTACAAAAAGTACAAAAGTGGCACATGGATTTTGCATAGAAAATGTAGAAAGCAAATGTAGTGGTTCAAAAATAATAAATTTAAAGGTATGTTTTAATCCTTTTAGTAGTTTCCAGAATTTTAAAAATATATCTTATCACATGCTAAACTTTTTCCATTTTTTCCTAAAGCTACTATTGTAAACATAGTAGTACTTTTTCATATTCTTGGTCAATTGGTCAAATGCTGAATAAAGTCTTCTAAAGCAAAAGTATGCCCTAGGGCAAAAGGAACTCTTAAGAACTTGCAGGCAGGCAGGCAGGCAGGCAGGCAGGAAGGAAGGAAGGAAGGAAGGAAGGAAGGAAGGAAGGAAGGAAGGAAGGAAGGAAGGGAAGGAAAGGGAGGGAGGGAGGGAGGGAGGGAAGTACTGAGGTTTATAACAGCATATTATATTGCATCTGAGAACTGTAGGATAGACCAAGTAGTTTTTTTCAGAAAAGAAATCCCTTTTCTCTCCTGCCTTGGATTTGAAAGTGTTTCGAAATGTGTAGGCAGTCCTATACAGTGAATCCAAAAAAAGTGGCTTTAAAAATAAAAATTAACAGCAAAATAACCTGTTTAGTGTTGGGAACAAAGGCTTTCATCTATGAAAGACTGAGTTGAATTTATGTAAGAATGGCCCCTGATTAACATAGAGAAAATTAGATTCCTTCAGGGCAATTCTTGAGCTTCTGAAGTGTTTTGTTTTTTTAACCCCAAAGACAAAAACATGAAAGAATTAGATCTCAGTGTTTTGGTATGTTTAGCTCTGGACATAATACTTTAAGAAGGATTTGGGCAACCAAATTCCTTTGAAGATAATTGTGAAAATTAAATATTAGGAATACACTAAAGTAGGATGATACTTTCAAATATAGAATATCACTCTATCAATCCAGAGTAAACAATACAAAATAATGGACTTAAGGTGCAAGGAGGAGATTCCAAATGAATGTTAGCAAATTTGCTAATAGGAAGAACCGTGGAGACAATTATGCAAGGAAGTGATAGGCTTCTTCCCCACTGAGTTCAAGTAGAGATTATCTATGTTGCTTCAATGTGGATTTCTGCACTGAGCAGAGAGTTGGACTCTTGAAACTCAATAATTCTATGATCGCAAATTTAGGAAATATCTCTTCGATTGGAACGTCCTGAGAATATGGTGAAAAGAAAAATAATTTCAGTTAAGGAGTTGGTCAGTCATATCTAGAAAAGCAATAAAGGTTTCCTTAATAGTTATTCTGGGCAGGATAATTCCAAGGTAAAGGTAGGAACATGAAAATTAATGAGGGATTACTTTACTGGTATATTTGGCTTTTCTAGCAAGTCAAATTTTGGGAAATGTTAATTTTACTGCAAAGATAACTTGTCAAATCGCATTCCATTTTCTTGTGCTAACATCCTATAGTTAATTGAAATGTTTGTCATTTTAGCTTATATGAAAATTATGACAGTTGATTCTATTTTGCTGGAAAGAATTCAGTGTGTCTTTTTAATGTTGGAATAATCATTGCCTTTCCCTAAATACATGTTTCCTGCCTAGCAGATATAAAGTTGCTGAAGAGGAACACATGTTTTTTGCAGTGAGATGGCATTGAAACAGTCTTCTGTAGTTAGTGTTATTTTCTTACCATTGTAACATATGAAAATACATAATATTGTGAGTCTGTTATGACATTCACTATTGTAGCATGTGACATGTTTTATTTTACAGTATACTGTTAATATTAATATAACTATTTATAGAAAAATGAGATATGTGGTATTAAATCATATAGAGATTTTTACAGTAATTTCTAGTCCAAATAAATAACCACACTAGCATTTACTGTATTAATAAAAGAAATTTTAGAGTCTCAGAAAAAAGTTGCTGGGTCAAAAAAGTTTCCATTATTCTCTACTGCACTTAAAATAAAGTTAATGAGATTGTGATGCTGATATTTTTAAAGATATACCAACTGAAAAGAAACAATTAAGTTCATGTTAGTTTTAACTGATATCCTTAACTAAACATATTCTAAACCAGACCCATTTCTTTCTGTTGGAGGGAAACAAAGTGTGTCTCTGTAATCCTTGTGTGCCAAACAGTATATTTCTTATTCTCTTATATTTCATTTTATACAACAGCAAGATCTTATAGGTGATTTCTCGTTAAATAGGTTGTTTGAGTTACAAACAAATGGCGAGATTGATTTCAAATATTAATAACAGCAGCAATATATTTAATTCTTGAAAAATTAGTCTTCATATTTGAAAGATGTAATGACTAGGCCTGCTGCCCATCACATTGAGTTAACTCTAACTTTCAATCCCATGACATGCTGATGGGTCATTTGTCCTTCAATGACGGATGAAACTGGTTCATTCTGACACAGACTGTAAGTGGCAAATGCCAAACAATATGTCGCTGGAATTTGATGATCAATTATACCAACCCCCTGAAGGCCTTGGCTCCCTGTGAACTCATGTTATGTCCAAAGTCAGGTTCCGTTCTGCATTTTTCTCAGCCAAAATCAATGCTGACACTCTTCATTTATCTCTACATAAACTGTGTGTCAGAGGGAGGAAAGATAAAAATGTTCGAAGCAATCAAAATAAAGTTGTGTGAGGTTGCCCCTGCCATCTAAAGTAGCCTTTAGCATTCAATTATTTTGAAATGGGGATTTGAAAATTAGTTACTAATTATAAAGCCATATAACCCTTGACTTAAGACAATATATCCATCCCATTTTGCTCCTAACCTTGTTTCATGAGTAGAAGATTAGGAATGTAAATGACCTCCAGTAGAGAATTCAGTAGGAACAAAATAGTACAATGCGCTAAGCCGATTTCATTGTGGCTCAGGAAAGCAGCAGTAACAGTAATCTTCTAGCAAAAGATTATTGCTAAAAACTAAAAAAAAAATATTCTCAGTCAGAAATACAGATTTGGGAAAAATGTATCCCCCAAAGGACATACATACATATATTAAAAGGTGCAACTCATATAAAAAAGTGACAATATAAGTGATTGAAGAGATTGTCCAAAAACAAAGAATGCACTAATGAACAAAACCTTTCATACTAATGCAGACCAAAAATTAGGCTGATCTGTACATTTTTAATGGCCAAAATATGTCAGGACATCCATTGTAAAGTGTCAAAAAGCCAAGATAGTGGCCACAACTGTGCAACTAAAACTATCTTGTCTTTTTTATCATCCACCATGAATTCTCCCATGGACACACTTCCTTTGAAAAAAAGTGGAGTCTAAATGGTACTGACTCAAGATAAGCTTCAAACTCACATCTCTGTTTCAAACCTTCAACTTCCTTGGGAGCAGTGACACTTTTTCTTTATCAGTCTGCATTTTGTTTATTTTTGGCTTAATCTCTGGCCTACAGGTTGCATGCAATTCCAAGATTCCAAGATGATGTTGCTAAAATTTGGTAAGCAAAATGGCTAAATCTCAGCAGCAGAATTCTTGGTTAACAAATAAAAAATAAAAAGTGTTAGAACTCTGAAAAGTGAAACTGGTCCCTGTCTTATGGTCCCAGATGTGTCAGTGGTTTTTAATACCATAAATCATGCTAATCATGGCTCAACTATAGGAAATAGGAATGGGATGCACAGCATTGTGGTGATTCTCCCTGTTTGTCTATGGCTGGTCCCTATCTATGTTGATTGGAGAGGAGAGATCAAGTTCAAAACCATCAACCTGCAGGCTGTCCCAAGGCTTAATGCTCTAGACCCTCCTATTTAACATCTACATCAATTTATTCAATAAGGTCATCAACTGTTATGAAGTCAGGTATCAACTCAGAAAGCTCAAACTGCCCTAGGAGCTGCTGACACAGTTCTACAGAGGAATTATTGAGTCTGTCATCTGCACCTCTATAACTGTCTGGTTTGGTTCTGCAACCCAACAAGACAGACACAGACTTCAGAGGATAATTAGAACAATTGCTACCAACCTGCCTTCCATTGAGGACCTGTATTCCGCACGAGTGAAAAAGAGGGCTGTGAAAATATTTACAGACCCCTCACATCCTGGACACAAACTGTTTCAACTCCTACCCTCAAAACGACGCTATAGAGCACTGCACACCAGAACAACTAGACACAAGATCCCCGAACGCCCGAACGCCATCACTCTGCTAAACAAATAATTCCCTCAACACTGTCAAACTATTCACTAAGTCTGTGTTACTATTACTATTAATCTTCTCATCGTTCCTATCACACATCTCCTCCCACTTATGACTGTATGACTGTAACTTTGTTGCTTGTAGCCTTACAATTTATATTGACTGGTTCCTCCTATGATTTGATTGCTTATTTGTACCCGGACTATCATTAAGTGTTGTACCTTGTGATTCTTTTCGAACTTATCTTTTCTTTTATGTACACTGAGAGCATATGCACCAAGACAAATTCCTTGTGTGTCCAATCACACTTGGCCAATAAAAAAAAAATCAGTGCTCTAATGATAATCATCTGTATATCTTGATCTTTGACAAGCAAGGTATTGTCCCAGAGCTTGGAGGCTGTGGTAGTCTGGATAGGAAGGAACAGACTTAAACTCATGGTTCTCCCAATTCCTGGGATCTTCCATCTCTACCTGTGAGTGGAGTTGCATTCTCTCAGATGATTTGATGCGCAATTTAGGGATCTTCCTGGACTCCTTCTTAATAGCAAGGTGGCAAGGTGGTATTCAACTTATACCAAGTATCCCTGTTCCTGGGTTGGGAGGCCCTTCTCAGAGTCATTTGTGAGTTGGTTAGCTTTTGTGTGGACTACAGGTAGTCCTAGACTTACAACAGTTCATTTACTGACCATTCAAAGTTACAACGGCACTGAAAAAAGTGATTTATGACCATTTTTCACACTTACAACCGTTGCAGCATCCCCATGGTCACATGATCGAAATTCAGATGCATGGCAAGTGGTTCATATTTATGACGGTTGCAGTGTCCCAGGATCATCTGATCAGCTTTTGCGACCTTCTGACAAGCAAAGTCAATGGGGAAGCCAGATTCACTTAACAACCCTGTTGCTAACTTAACAAATGCATTGAGTCACTTAACAACTGTGGCAAGAAAAGTCATAAGATGGGGCAAACTCACTTAACAAATGTCTCACTTAACAACATAAATGTTGAGCTCAATTGTGGTCATAACTCGAGGACTACCTGCATTGCAATGCATTTACTAGGGAATACCATAGAAAATCACTTGGCAATTTTAGCTGATCCAGAATGTAGCAATAATGAGCAGTTATGGGTGTGTGACAATACTGCTCTCTAATACTATTGCTTCCTAAATTATACTGCTTACTGGTAGGCATCCAAATACAATTCATGGTGCTGGTTATTACTGAAAAGCCCTACATGGCATAGGACCTAGTTATTAGAATGACCCTGTAAGGGATTTTGTAAGATCAGACAGAGTCAATATGCTTTTTGGAAACAGCATTCTCTCTCATCTAAAGATTTGAATGGACCATACTGTGTTGTCTTTTGAATAGCCTTCAAAGACTTGGCTCTTTCCCAGGCTTTGAGTTACAAGAGATGGACTTCTTTTGTGAAAGGTTCTTATGCTTGATCTGCTAGGCTGACTATCTTTCTTTTCAGTTGTCATTCCATTCTTGTCTCCATTTTGGTGAATTTTCAATCCAATTTTTAACGAAAGTCACTTAAGAGTGCAACCTGCAAAATCTTGTTCTGTAAGAAAGCCGAGAAGATCCAATTCTGTATGTATTTTTATGAACTGATTAAGATAATTTATCTTTGATTCCTTAGTGCAGGAATTGGCCATGTGTGGCCCTAAACCAACCTGCATACAATTTTTAATCTATTTACAAAGCCTTTTGAAACAATCATTTAGGATCATGGCAAGAACAGTCTGTGCACCAAAGGTTTACCCTTTGGTTGTTGTACCCATCTGAAACAGCAGCAGGGCGGATCTCTGAGAGAGTCACTTTAAGGGAATGTTCCTTAAATAACATTTCCAAACATATCAATAAAAATAATTTGCAAGTCCTTGCATTATTGCAATTTTGAATGCTATTTTAATTGCTTTCAATTAGAAATCGTACTACAAATGTCGGCATAGGAATCCGGGGGGGGGGGATATGCGTGTGTAATCTTCAAAGAGTGAAATTATGTGTGTCGGAGCAAAATTTAAAAGGAAAAGGAAAAAAATACCAGATAGAATGTTTTCTTTATTGTCCGCCTATCCACAAATTATATCCACAAGTAGTCTATAGTCACCTCCATACTTATCCTTCTACCTGCATTGGTAATAAATCATCAAAATACAGATTTTGCTGCCAGTAAAATCTAGTGGTTCTTGAAACCCTGACCTGCTCACCTCCATTAGATAAATAGGAGTACTTCAGGAACAATAAAATATTTGTGGTTAAACACAAAGGACCATTTATATCCCATGGAGCTGAGAAAAATAGACAGCATAGAATAAGGAGAAAAAGAAGCATTTTCTATGGAAATCTCATATAGAATAGCAGTTTGTTCCAAATGAATAGTCCAAATGAATAAATGAATACTATAGGATGTCAGAATTCTCCAAATTTCATCATGGAAATAACTGTTCAGCAATTTTGCTTTCATGTGTTTAAAATAAGCTCACTACAAACTAAATTCATATTTTGAAAGTTTGCACTTTCATAAAACTAACTAAAATGAATGGGATATATGCAAAATACATAAAGATTTATATTCATTATCGTTCTAACAAACACCCAAATCTTTTTGTCTCTTGTAATTTGAGCTGGTACCCATTCAAAGCATCTCCAAGGAAATCCTGTACTATTGGTGGGAAAGACAGATAAATTTTTGTGACTCATTCTTTTTTAGAGATTTTTGTAGATAAAAATCACAGGTTGAAATTATATAGAATTTGATGATACCAGGATTCACTTAAGTCATGAATGCTTGAACATGCCAGACCAGTCTTGTCCATAGAATAGATAAAGAAGCTAAAAGATTAAATTTTTCTAATGAGAAGCCAGTTTCAGTACAAAAGCCAAGCCTGAGTCAAACAAACAATATGGTTTAGAGACTTTACAAATGATCTTTCCATAACTAGAACATATTGTATGTTTGAGATTTGAAACATAAAACTTGTATAAAAGCATCTTAGGCATGTGTGAGTAGAGTTGCTAGTGAACAGCATACAGTAATCTTAAATATTTTAACAAACATATAAGTGCCATTTATTTGAGCAGCATGGTGGTCTGGTGGTAAAGCTGTTCACCTCCCACTCAGAAGGTTGAGAGTTCAATCCTAGGTAGCAGCAGGGTGCACAGAAAAAATATCTGCTGCAAGCTCTTTGTGGCATCAGGAAGGGCATCTGGCCAGTAAATGCTCAGCTCCATCCAGTCATTACAACTTTGCCCCAAATTAAGGGATTACAGGTTTGTGAAAAGGGAGGGAGTTTTTTTTTATGAGTGCCATTTATTTGAATCCAACAATGGATAAATGGGCATATGAATGTAATGTAATTGTTTATGTAATTGTTTTCTAAGAAAACAATTTCTCAAACTATTTGATTATTTTAAATTTCTTAGCTCAGCTCAGATCCCTAAAGCTGCCTCTATGATATGGGTGCCATAGGAATCACAGTCCATGTTCTTCTGTATTGCCAATTCTACAGGGACATTCGCCACCAATTGATTACTCCTCTTTTATTTACATTTTCCAGGATAGGTTTTATCTGCACGGTCTACTAAATAAAATCTATTTCTCAAAAAGTAGCAAAATGCTTGCTACATTGTATGAGAGTTTCACCCACAAATGGTTGTTAATAGTTCTTGTTAGGGGATAGTTTTGTGATATTCATTATATTGATTGTATTTTTATTGGTCAATGACCGAAATAAAGTTATGTCTAGAAATAAAGATTCCCTACAGCAGCTTATGAATAATGCATACCAAAATATTCCCCCAAAGGCTACTACCTCTCTTTGCTTTTAGATGTTATGCCATATTTTTTGGTTTCTCTCATTTGAGTTCCTTGAGGGACATGCTTAAAATTAGCCCTTTGGTAGTGCAAATGTATCCACTGTCAATCAATGGCACCTACTCTTCACCAGTGATGCAATGAAAGTTGTCAAGCTTTAGTAAAGGTTCGTTTATCTTCGTTCACCTCTTAAGAAAAACCTCTTCTGAATGTATAAACACTATCACTCTTAATTGTCAAATGGATGGGTGCATTGAAAGACTCATTGAACTGCTTCCTGTTAACTGTTTTTTCAACTGAAGTAGGTTTTCGCCAACTGACATCAGAATTTCATTTTTCTAGGGAGTTATGTGTTGATATGGAAAGTTTTCAGAGTTATTCCAAGACATCAGTTCTCAGTGTCATCTGCAAATGTCCGTAATCTGTGAATTCACAGCAAGTACAGAACAGAAACAAAAAATGTGGAAATTGAAAGTCATGTGTCCCTAAAATGTGCTCAAACCATATTTACGAAAGAGTAATAACCTTTTCACTTCCCTCCCCTGTTGTTCCATTATTTTCTCCTTTTTCTTTGTATTTCTGTATTTTACATTTTGATAAACTAATAAAAATTCAAAACCTCAATAAAGAGTAATAACCAAACGAGTCTAAATATATAAAACAATTTCATAAACTAATTACTTAAATATTAAAAGACTGATTACAATGTATACACACACGCACAAACACACACATATATGTACATACATATACACACAAACACATATATACATAGATATAGATAGATATAAATATAGATATAGATATATACACACCAGTGATGGGTTCTAAATCCCATCGCTACCGGTTCACACGCGCGCTCACGCACACGTGTGCTGCTTCTGCGCATGCGCATCCAGGGTGGGTGGGCGGAGCCTCCTGCCACCGCCGCTACTGGTTCGTAGAACCGTACTGTACCGGTAGCAATCCACCGCTGATACACACACATATATAATAAGAAATTCCAAGTGAATGATATGGACCACCAGTTCAAATGGCATTCTATATTCCCATTCTATCTTATAGGAGCTTAGAAATGCTCTAGAATCATCTCTTTTTTTTTCCTGTTCTTTCTATTAATTCCATTTTATATTTTTATTTACTTATGTTATGTTTATAGTATGTGAATCTTATCAAGGATTCAGAGAGATCTTATCAAGTGATCTTAACAGAAGGAAATCTTAGAATAACATTTATAAGCTTGACTCATTCTAGCAGTGAGATATAATAGCAATGGCTGAATGACAAGGAAGAAGCTCTATAGTACATCAATTCCACTAATGCAGATTTGGTTGAGACAGTGTTTGGGATATTTGGAAAAGCCACTGAATGCTTAGTGGCTAAAGAAGGCACTCGTTAAAATTAGGCGTGATAACCAAACTGCTTTATGCATCATTAAGATCATTGGCAATCATTCCTAACCACAACGGCACCAACATGACACTGCAAGTACATAAGGGCAGCATTTGCATTGTGATATTACAGGTACACATACGATCACAGTTGGGACTGGAATTTCTGTTGTTATTGCGGTCATAGGTTGCGTCAAACCTGATTTTACACCAATTTTTATGGTGGTCATTAAGTGAAACATATTGTCATTACATGAATCCAGCTTCCTCAATGAGCATTTTTGCCATATTTACCAGCAAAAGAAAAGTCACAAATTGCAATCCCATGACTGCAGAACACTGTAACCAACTGTAAATGTGAGTTGGTTGCCGAGCGCCCAAATTGCAATAACATGACCCCGTAGGGGTGATGTGATGGTCATAAGTGCAAATACAGGTTGTAAGTCACTTTTTCCAAGGCCGGCGTAACTTTGAACCATCATTAAATAAACAATAGTAAGTCAAGGACTACCTATACGATGTATGCTTCCCTTCCTTTCCTTCCTATGGTTACCTGTATTTACCGTAATACAAGTTGATACGTTGGAGAAGTATAAGCTGAATAAAGTCACATAATTTTATAGACTGAACAAATTTCTCTCCTATCTTACAACCTTAAATGTATAAAGAGTATATTAAGCCTTAAAATGTTTCTTAAGTAAAAATAATAATAGAAAAGCCTTAGTTGCCGTAGTAAAGGAAATTGAAAATACCGTATATCAACTACCTTGATCTGCAGTTTAATCAATTTAAGATACAAGTTCATAATTATTAAATATCAGCAATTAGGTGTTGCAGGTACTTCCCTTGTCCTGAATTAAACTAACAACAGCTGTGCTAAGGTCATCCCAGACTTTGTATTTTTGGGGATGGTGGTGACTTCCATTATTTTTCAGCCAAGAGTGGTTCTCAGGCAACTTTCATTCATGAGCAAAGTCCCACTTCAATTATTTGTATGGGTCTCCATTAAGATCAAAGGAAAAGAATTATCACACCAAACATAGCTATGACACCATCATAACTATTTCTTGTGTGTCTTATCAACGTACTGGAGCTCTTTGATTTTAATCTTTTTAAAGATTTTTTTTTAATTAAAAAGGGGCACAAAGCAGTTCAGTCTGGTTCCTGCAAACTTGTTAATTTTTCTAAGCATTTCCTGGGCTTTTTTCTGAATGCTGTCATTTTGGGTCCTGGCACTGAGCCCATGTGCCAATTTACCTCCTTCTTCTCTGCTTCTTGCAGATAGATGACTAATTATCATGCATCTTGGAGTCTTCTGTGCTTGGGGACAGGGGAAGAGAGAGGGTGGAAATGGTTGGCTAATTATCATTGGAACCAGTTCTGCCTAATTTGGGTAACACCTTTGCTTCCCTGATACTGTATTATTCTGAGAAAATGATAATTACCTGTTTACTATCTTCACTGTATTTCTGATTTTAAGAATGTCTGTAATGTCAAAGTTAATAGAGACAAATTATAGCTGAATACTTATCTAAGTACAGTTATTTAGTAATCAGCAATAAAGAAATTCATTAGAATAATTAAACAGAATGATCAGTTAACCCAAATTGATGGACTGTGAAAGAAAATAATAGGACTGAGGTTGATGCAGAAGTTTGGTTTATATTGGATTATTTTAAGAGGATGATGACAAATCGGAGCCACACATCTTGATGAGATGCTGGAAGCTTAATATTACTCAACAAAATGCATTTACAAGTGGTTATTAAATAAACCAAAAATATCCACTACCAAAACTATCCAGAGATTGTAATTAATTGTGAGAGATTGTGAGTTAAATTAAAAATAATTGTTTATTGCATCTTCGATCTGATTTTGTAGACTATATTTAAAAACACATCAGAAACCTGTGGCTAATATTAGAATTACACCCTGATGCTAAATGTACATTAGAAATGAATAAAATGTAAAATACAATACAATAAAATTATGTAAAACATGTATCACAGAGTTTCAAATATTTCCAGTCTCACCAGCTCAACCTGAAAGTAGTATCTATTCTTCTTTTTAGCCTTTCAAATGATTGGAAAGAATGGATAAATTCCACTACTATTAAACAATGGTCATAAATCAGTTAAAATAAATAATCACAAGGACACAATAATAAGTTCAGTTGAAATTAAAATATATACCGTACATTATGTGGAAAAATTAAAATTATAATTGAGCTATGGAGAGGCAGCCAAAATGGTCATAAATAGTCAGCAGGGCCTTGGAGTGACTGAGATAAAATTAAGTTGAATCCTTTTGTTGACAGAATTGGATTTCAGCCAAAAGAAGCTGACTTCAGCTGGACCATTTTTAAAAAGGTTATTTTTAGTTTAGATCCTAAAGCAGAATTTAACTTTTTCAAGTATATTTTTTCGCCCTTCAGTCTACTACTGTCTTTCTTAGATAAATGTGTGCATTTCTTTTTTGTGGCAACGATAAAATTTGGCAATATAGTAAGTTCTTCCACAGATACAGTGAGATCTTTTTCCCCTAGGTCATGCAGAAAAGTAGATAAGAAATATATTAAATAGCTCTGCTCTCACAGTTTCATAAATAAACACTCAGAAGAGTTAAGGAACACCTCCCATTGATGTCTGCTAAAGTGATTGCTGTGTGAAAAGTCCCTTGTTTCCATAATAGCTGGATATTCTAAAGCTTAAAGAGAAAAATGGAAGACACCTCTCCACCACTACTTAATACTCTTGACATTAAAAGTCTGGATAATATTTTAAAAAGCCCTATTTAGGGAACAATGAAAATACAATTTATAAGTCAAAATTCTTAAAAAAAATATTGTTCATTAAGCCACCATTTTGTCAAAGAGTGCTGATGCCAATTGGCAATTTCTCCACAGCATATGCTAACATAAGGATGTCACAAAAGAAATAGGAAAGAGGAGAGGGGGGAGTGGAAGGGGGGAGGGGGGAGGAGGAGGACCCAACTGATGCCAAAATCAAAACTGAGATGGACAGATTTCCAAGAAGTGAACACACACACACTTCTCCCTCCTCCAGGTTATTGGTGACTCAGGCTATCTCTGTATTCCCATATACAATTAAGTCAGGAAAAAGAATATTTCAGAGTGTGTGTTGGCACATATATAACACCAGCAGCATGTACAGGTGAGTTCAAAAAAACAGAATCTACTTTTAGCTGGACTCCTGCTGGGTTGACTGAAACACAGTCTAACTTAGTTAACTAGGAAGAGTTTGAGCCTGTTGGTCTGGACAGAGCCCTCAGATACTGTGAGTGCAGTCACCTGTATATTATATCAATATTCCACCTGATTGGTTAAATCTGCCCAGGGGATGACACATGTTTAGGACCAGGGGTGGGTTCCTACTTACCTTGCTGCCGGTTTCCTCCCTCCCACGCCTCATGGGCGCGCACGTGCCTCATGCACGCGTGCATGCGCAGTAGGAAAAAATCCCCCCAAAATAAAAATAAAACAAAAAAAAGCCAAAAAAAAAGATGGTGACCGCATGCACAGTGCTGGAAGTCGGCTTCTACGCATGCTCAGAAGGGAAAAAATTTTTTTAAAAAAATTCCAATTTTAAAAAAAAAAATTAAAAAAAAAAGATGGCGGCCCCCACGGACCGGCACCGACCGATCCGGTTCAGTGATGTCATTGTGACATCACCAGCGGACACTACCGGTTCGGGAGAACCGGTCCGAACCGGGAGGAACCCACCCCTGGTTAGGACCAAGTGATGATGAATTCATCCCTGAGTGAGGGGATCATTCCACCCTCCTCAAGTATTTGCTGCTGTGTGTTTTTGATGTGTCTCCAACCCTTCCTTTATGAGGAAGTTTGTTGAAAAAGTGATTGGTCTTCTGTTTCAGAGGAAGTGAATGATCTGTATCCCTGATCACATACTGAGATGACATTGATCACTCATTAATGACTTATAGTGGGACAAAGATGGGGGTTGTGCATCCATCTTGGCTCCCTTTTATCTTTTTGTGGGTTTTGAACATGGTATCCTTTAGGACTAGCTCAGGGGCTTGAGAGTTGGAGTGTCAGCCTTATGAGGTAAATAAGAGAAGAAGGATAACTAGATGAGCTAATGTTACTTTATGGCAAAGCTATATTAAGACAGGGGTGAAATGCTCCTGGTTCGCTCGTAACTGTCGGTCGCCGTAGAGCCGGTCGCCAAGGTAGCGCGAGGCGCCGCCCAGACGCCCCCATTTGGGTTCTTTTACCCTCTGCACATGCGCAAAGCGTTCTATGCATTCGCAGAGGGTAAAAACCCCAAATGGCGGCGTCTGGGTTGGTGGGCGGCGCCTCACGCTACCTTGGCGACCGGCTCTACGGCGACCGACAGGTACAAGCGAACCAGGAGCATTTCACCCATGTATTAAGAGGATCGTGTAAGTCTTAAAGTACTTCTTTCCCCCATTTCTTTACGAACCAAGAAAGTAGGAAAGGTATCTTCTGAATCTCTTGCCCTGCCCACATTCCTGTTGCAGGCTCAGCTGCCTTTTATCTGACCTTTCCTTTGGTTGTTTCTTTGCCCTGTCTACCAAGGTTATTTTCACAAGCCATTACAAAGAGGCATAGTGTTGCAATGGTTCTTCTAATTCTTGTATGGTCAATTCCTGTTGGTTTTCGGAAGAAAAAATCCATATGTGGGCCATAGATGCCTCAGGGCACAGTTCTCTCCCCACTCCCTTTTAACATTTACATAAAGCCTGTTGGCTTTACCCATTAGCATGGGGATAAGTATTAGCAGTATGTGGATGATGCCCAAATTATATATCCCAGCTCTAGTTTGATCAAATAATGCATTACAGTTCTGTCTCAGTGTTTGAGTATGTGGGGGGCAGAGGTGGGTTCCTCCCGGTTTGCACCGGTTCTATAGAACCGGTGGTAAACCGGTGGTGATGTCACGGAGCAGGTTCTGTCAGTGCCAGTCCGTGGATGCTGCCATCTTTTTAATTTTTATTTTTTAGATTTTGGGGGGAGGTTATTTTATTTTTTTGCTTCTGCGCATGCGCAGAAGCCAAGTTTTCGGCACTGCGCATGCGCCACCATCTTGTTTTTGGTTTGTTTTGCTATTTTTTGCTTGTTTTGCTTCTGCGCATGTGCAAAAGCTGAGTTTTCGGCACTGTGCATGCGCGGTGCAGCCACGCGGTGCGGGAGGAAGTGAACCGGTGGTGAGGTAAGTTAGAACCCACCCCTGGTGGGGGGTCTAGATAAGGAAGAATGATTTAGGATTAACCCTAGGCCAAGGAGCTATGGACTTTGGGGGTCATCTATATCTTGGAGATTTTCCTTCTTTAGAGCTGGATAGGATCACACTGCCCCAGACAGAACCACTGCCAATTTGGAGGTTCCCTCCAAACTTATAGATCCTGCTGGTCTCAGAAGGCCTTTGAATTGTATCTGGTATACAATTGCTCCCATTCCTGAATCAGGAGGAGCTACTGACAGCCACTTGTGTTCTAGTCACCTTGTATCTTTATTATTGCAGTGCATCATCCATGGGACTGCCCTCGAAAAGCACTTAGAAGGTACAACTGGTCCAGAATGCAGCAGCATAAGTAATTATAGGCAGTCCACAGTAATAGCAATAGCAATAGCACTTAGACTTATATACCGCTTTACAGTGCTTTACAGCACTCTCTAAGCGGTTCACAGAGTCAGCATATTGCCCCCAACAATCTGGGTCCTCATTTTACCCACCTCAGAAGGATGGAAGGCTGAGTCAACCTTGAGCCAGTGAGATTTGAACCGCTGAACTGCTGAACAGTCAGCTGAAGTAGCCTGCAGTACTGCACTCTAACCACTGCGCCACCTCGGCTCTGTTACACAGTAAGCCTGTGTAACACAACTATTTTCTGATCTGTGCTGGTTACCACTGAATTTTCACTGTAATTCAAGGTGCTGGTTAATCACCTATAAAGCCACAGCCTAGCTATTTGCAGAATTGCCTATCTTTGATTGTCCATCTGATAAGACCTGATAGGGTTGGCATGACCTGGGTATTCAAGCAATGTCATTGTGGTATCCAGAAGGCATGTCAACACCATTGCCCTTCCTGCCTTTTGAGAGGAGCAGGCTTTTTTTGCCAGCTATTGACTCAAGAGCCTATGTAAAGTCATTTTAATTGTTTGAATGCATATGAATTTGTCTTTGGTTTAATGTATTTTCATTTTTTTCTTCATTATTTGCTCTTTCTAATTCTTTGGTTAGCTACCCTGAGTCACATGGCAGTGAGCAGCCATATAAACCTAAATAAATAAATAACTCCAGATGGGGTTCTTGGTAGAACAACCAAGACCCTGTCTCTTTTCTATATCCACATACCAAGGAGTTGGGCTTTGACCACCCTGCCATAACTGCCCTCTATTACTTTTTTTTTAACCCTTCTGCATAGTATTTATCTGTAAGTTCTTAAATTAACTAAGCCAGAGGAAAAGAAGGAGCTGCTTTATTGTTCAGAAGTGCTACCTAAGGATCCCTACGTGTTCTGAAACATCATTTTCATTTCAGAACCAAAGCCCTGTGTAGTCCTAATAATACATTTATGAAAAAGACTGAACTTTAGAGCACTTTCTTCTCTGACTAGAAAAATTCATGCTCTAATGATGCATCTCTATAATAATGGTATTACAGTAGTCAACAAAATATGGATTATAAGTCATTTAAAATGAAAAAAACAATTATAGTATATCCTAATGAATGTTAGAAGTCCCAATTTTTCTTTATGGCATTATGGCAATAATGAATATTTTTCCATACATTGACCTACAGTGCTAAATGGAGCTGTTTGTTATTCCATAATTAAGAATTGTTTTCTTTGAGATTTAAAGAAACGTGTTTCAAATGCACTCTCCCAATATTCTCCTTATACTTATGCAGTCTATGATATCTTTACCCACGTTTATTTTGATTTTATTCCATTTACATCTACACACTATTAACTAAGAGCAGGTATGGATGGATAACTGCTGTTAATAATCGCTAGCAGCTCAAGAATTTTAGAGAAAAACAGTTAAGCAGCTAAGTCCATTTCAAGATGATAGATAGATAGATAGATAGATAGATAGATAGATAGATAGATAGATAGATAGTACTATAGATAGATACAGATAGAAATAGAGATATAGACATATATAGATACACACACACACACGCACACTATATCCAGGCAAAAGCAACTTCATCTAAAATCTATACATAATTGATACAAAGCAATAAACTCAAAAATGTTAAATGTAAGAACTAGCATGATAAACCAGAAAAAATATAGTTATTGTCTGTGTAATGCAGTGTTTCTCAGCAAATTTAAGATGTGTGGACTTCAACTCTCAGAATTCCCTAGCATGTTGGCTCGGGAATTCTGGGAATTGAAATCCACACATTTTAAAGTTGCCAAGGCTGAGAAACAGTGGTGTAATATAACACATTGTTGGGGGGGGGGATCAAATGGTTTTTATGCCTATCATGTCAAAGGAGGTAATAACTTGGGAGCTATTACATAAACAATATTTCATCAATCCAGAGGTGGGTTCCTACCGGTTCGGACCGGTTCTATAGAACTGTTAGTAACGTGGCGGCCTGGGTCGCTGGAACTGGCAGCGACCCAGGCCTGCCACGCCCCCGCGCCGGTTCTCTCAGCGCCATCATAGGCGCTGCCATCTTATTTTTTGCTTCTGCACATGCGCAGAGCTTTTTTTAAGTACTGCGCATGCGCGCCCCCGCGCGGCACGTCCCTGAGCGAACCGGCAGTATCTGAATCCGGAACCCACCCCTGCATCAATCCCTATGCACATTAGGCTCAAGGATTTTCAACCTGGATGTAGACAGAAAAGGAAGCATCTTGCTCATTAGCTTAAGAGAAAGGTTTCATGTTTGACTGCATTAGATTTCACAGTACAAAAGAGAAAACACTCAAGTGTATCAAAATGTAAGCAACTTAAGTGGTACAGATAACAAATAATTCTACTGAGATTTATGACTCAAGACAAGCAATGTACTGTTAAGAATATTAAAAGGTCATTTAGAGAAAAGCAAAAGCTAAGAACAAAGTTCCTTAAGTTGCATAGTGCAGATATATCTGAAACACTTCAGTTAAATTCTGTATCCAACCATTTTATGATTTTGTCAAACCAAAATATATAACTTTAAATTGCTTAATATATAGAAAATATGCCCTGCTGCTATTAATCAAATGATATTTGTAATAATGTTATAAGCCACTCAGAGTGGCCGTGCGGTGAAATGGGCAGCAAATAAATATAATAAATAAATAAGTTTCTCTTAAAATCCATTTCAGAACTTGTGAACCCATTGTAGTTTGAAACTATATTACAGATTTTAAAATTCCATTGAACTTAGTGCATTTACTTCTAAATAGGCCTGGCCAAGAAAAAAAAAGCAAGGTGAAAGCAGAAAAAAACAAAAAAAAAACCATTTGTATTTTTTTCCTATTTATTCATTTAGGAACTTACTTTTTTTTTTCTGTCTGGGCGCTGTTGTGCTTGAAAAAATATTTTAATTTTTCTTTCATAATGTAAAAATCACAGCAAATTTCAGGCTAAATGTAAACAACTTATATTTCATGCCAAGCGGCTTCTCAGAAAGAAAAGTTTTTCCAGAGTTTAATTATAATCTTTTGTTTGATAGAATGCATGAAATACATGAAGAACATACCAGACAATGATAACTAATGATCTGGCAGTTACCAGTTAAAACTACTAACAATCGTGAAGCATATTTTGTATGAAGAAGTAATAGAAGGATAAGAACCAGGCTAGAATTGAATAAAATATTGTATAGCCTATTAAGAACTAATTTGCTTCCATGCCAACCCTTTTTAGGCACAAATTTTCAAATATGTGTAAAAAAAAAAAGGATATAGATGAAAAGGGCAGGAAATGAGCCATCCAGTTGGTTTACTTTTTTTCCTTTAGAAATGTGACTTAATTCTTTTTCTGAAATTTCCCCAACTAGAATGTGAGTTCGTTCATCTCTTTCATCTAAGATCAGGGGTGTCAAACTCACATCGTCATGGCAGTGTCACATGATGTATTGGGATTTTTCCCCCCCTTCCCTAAAACGGATGTGGGCGTGGCTAGCATATGACGCACCCGGGAGTTTGACAGCCCTGATCTAGATGTACATTTGTTTGTGTGTGCCTTAAAGTCAATGAAGGTCATTCCCCTATTCTCCTCATGGAAAGAACTCATAGCAGGTTCATAATGTCATTCTTTAATTTCATTTACTGATTTATAAATTTAATGTTTTTAAAAGCCCAATTACTTTTGGCCTATGCAGAGTGAAGAATAATTTATTGCTAGAGCTATTCTGGCAGAAAGGAAGGAAGAAAGAAAAAGAAAAGAAAAATAAATTAGAAATCCCGGATTCACTTTCCAGAGGTGTCCAAGTGTTTCTCAACTGTGGAAGAAAATATAGTTCCATGTTTTGCAGAAACTCTAAATAGAGGAATGTAAACTGCCTTACAAATAAGCCCAAAGCCCATACCAATCAAACAGATTACTCATCTTATTTAGCATAACCATTTGTGATCTCTTTTTTAAAAAAAAATAAAAACTATTATTGAGAGGTCTGCCAAAAATTAATAATACAAGGGAAGGCCTGACTAAATCCAGACATAGCAGCTGACAGCTCTGCATTGCAGGGGCTTAAGGCTTGACCTCTCCTCCCACACCAACAATGCAGTGGTGAGTTTCAAATTTTTTACTACCGATTCTGTGGGCGTGGCTTGGTGGGCATAGCATGGCTTGGTGGGCATGGCTTGGTGGGCGTGGCAGGGGAAGGTTACTGCAAAATCCCCATTTCCTTCTGATCAGCTGGGACTCGGGAGGCAGAGAATAGATGGGGGCAGGGCCAGTCAGAGGTGGTATTTACCAGTTCTCCGAACTACTCAAAATTTCCGCTACCAGTTCTCCAGAACTGGTCAGAACCTGCTGAAACCCACCTCTGCAACAATGACTGAAACTGGCCACAGAGGAAGGAAGAGAACCATCATAACACAGCAACTCCCATTCCCAACTCACAAAACCGATCCAGAAGGATACCATGTTCAGTGATGTCAAAAGCTACTGAGAGTTCTAGAAGGACCAGAATGGTTGCCCCACCTTCATCCCAAGCCTTCCAAAGATCATAGACAAGTGCAACCAAGGCCTTTTCAGTGCTGTGCCCTGGCCTGAACCCAGACTAAAAGCATCGAGATAATCCAGTGATGGTCCATGGTCCATACTCTGCAATAAACAGACCTTCATCCTGCAGTGTATTGACTAATTGCTTCAGACTGATAACTATATGTATTTTACAGAGAGAGAGAGAGAGAGAGACAAAGGCCATTCTAGGAGAGAGAGAGAGAGAGAGAGAGAGAAAGAGAGAGAGAGAGAGAGAGAGAGAGAGAGAGAGAGAGAGAGAAACGAGAACATACTATCTTTTTTTTCTTTTTATATAAGATCTTCCTTAGCAGATGCAGCATTTAGCCACTGTGATTGGTCTCAAAAAGCTAAGCAGGATGAGATCTGTCGCACTCCCTCAGCCAATATACTTAACAGAGTTGTTATTCTGAGAATAAAATGAAAAAAGAATCCCATGTAATCCGGCTTGAGTTCCGGAAGGGGAAGGTAAAATATAAAGCAAATAAATAAATTTCTTGTAATTCCCTCTAAGACCATCTCTGTTTTCTCTGAGGAAAGCAATACTGCTCTTCCTCCTCCTCCTTTCTAAAACAACATTATGAAAGTATGAAAAGTACATTCATTTGGATGCTGGACCTTTTTCCAAAAGAGGGTAATTTCTGTAGAATGAGGCAGCTAGACTCTGCAGCTAATCTCAAGTAAGTTCCAGAGTACTTTTGGAGCAAAATATACATGTATATAAATAAGTAAATACTTATAATAACACTGTAGTCTATTCACAAGTCTTAAAGAGAAAATATACCACAGACAAATTGCCTTGTACCACCTAATGATAGGGGTGCCTCTGAATGCTATGGTTAGGAGCAGGTTAAATAAATGTGGACTCAGAGAAGACATAACTAATATTAGATGTCCCTGTAAAACCTGGAGCTGGTATGTTGCTCTCCACACCATCTTTCAGCAATGGAAACAGGAACTTAAACAAAAAGAATTTATCCCTGGATTAGGTGGAATGAATGATGAAGTAGCTTTTGAACATACTGTATTTAGCCTTAAATTACAGCTTATACCTGGTGCAGCAATAAGCCTGCAATTTTTTTATTTATTATTCAATAAAGTCTTCCCAGCACTGTATCACCAAATGTATTTTACACATA
Organism: Thermophis baileyi; assembly: GCA_003457575.1. Classification (NCBI taxonomy): domain Eukaryota; kingdom Metazoa; phylum Chordata; class Lepidosauria; order Squamata; family Dipsadidae; genus Thermophis; species Thermophis baileyi. Next base: position 4,324,061 of record QLTV01001684.1, on the reverse strand, counting down.
ATTGAAAAGGCTAAAAGAAACCCAAAGAACCTAATGCTTATAGTATGCATTCACTCCTGAACAATGCAATTTTCAACATTTCCAGAAACAAATTCTATCTCATTTTTGGCCTCTGGGTAGAACTGGAATCTTTCCGTGCCTGTGGTACTAAGATATGAATTATTACAATATGACCTTTGGAGGTACGAATAATGATGCATCACACATTGACATTTTGTCAAACCCAAGGGGTTTAGAAATGTACACTTAAAAAAGAGTTATTTTAAAATGAGCAGGATTGATTGGACAGACAATGCTGCCTTAACAGTACACAAAATAATGTTCAGACTCTGTATAAATCTATAGAAATTACTGCATAACGTGTGGTTTCTTATTAGCCCTTATTCAAACAGAGATAGCAATAGCAATAGCACTTTATATACCGCTTTACAGTGCTTTACAGCCCTCTCTAAGCGGTTCACAGAGTCAGCATATTGCCCCCAACAATCTGGGTCCTCATTTTACCCACCTCGGAAGGATGGAAGGCTGAGTCAACCTTGAGCCGGTGAGATTTGAACCGCCGAACTGCAGCTAGCAGTCAGCTGAAGTAGCCTGCAGTACTGCACTCTAACCACTGTGCCACCTCGGCTCATCAGAATAAAAAACACTTGTAACTGAATCCAGTTTACCTAGAAACTAGATGCTATGTTAAATATTACTTTATTAGTTAATACTCATCTTTTTAAATGAAAACAGCTGAAAGAAAGGTATATCATAAATATTGGGACCAGAGGTGGGTTCCTCCCGGTTCGCACCGGTTCTATAGAACTGGTAGCAAACCACTGGTGACGTCATGGAGCCGGTTCTGTTGGTGCCGATCTGTGGACACTGCCATCTTTTGGGGGGTTTTTTTTGGGGGGGGGGATTTTTTGCTATTTTTTTTTCTTCTGCGCATGCGCAGAAGCCGAGTCCCCGGCACTGCGCATGCGCCGCCATCCTGTTTTCAGCTTTTTTTTTGAACTTTTTGCGAATTTTCGGCACTGCACATGCAGCCACGCAGTGCGCAATGCACGGGCAGCCACGCGGCACGCAATGCACGTGCAGCCACGCGGCACTGGAGGAAGTGAACCGGCAGCGAGGTAAGTTAGAACCCACCCCTGATTGGGACTGCACCCAATATTTGGATTTTAATCCTTACCTTCCTACTGAGGTTTTGGGAAACGGAGGATAAATTGACAAAACAGTCCAAAAACAGCTAATTTAAATGTGTTTTCTGATTACCATTTTCGGTAATGAAATGTTCAGCATTGATAAATGTTCTTTTTCTGTATATAATGACACGGGAAGAAGATTTTCTCCAAAGCCTCTGGATTGGCTTTGTTGCGCCTTTGACTTCCTGTCCAGACTTCTAATAATTAAGCAGTGATCAGGCAACTACCAACAAAGCAAAATGCAATAAAGATGGTTAAGAGAAAAGTAGAGATCCCTCTCATGAATGATCACCATCCTGTTCAGGTGTTCATTAAGCCACATGACTTTTAGCTGCTGGGAAACTGTTAACTTTCCCTCGCAGCCTTTAATTATCTATTTTGGCATACAACTGAAGCTGCAATCTTTCTGCTGGCACTCCATTTTCTTATGGCAGACAAGAAAGGGGTATACATGAAACAAAATGAAGGAAAAGCAAAGAAAGGGAAGGGGAAAATCAAAGAGGAGTAATTTCTTTCTATTCCAGGAGATGTGAAGAAATCTGCCTTGATGAAGAGAAAAAGTATGATAAGCTAAAATCATTCACATATTATCATAGTTAGATGACCAGATTTCAACAAGTACAGAAAAGAAGGTAAATGCAAAAATTATAGTGATGGGGGGGGAGCATGGAAAGCAGCAAAGGAACTATCTCCTGATTAAGGAACTAAGGTGAATTAAGGGGTTTTATTGCAAGATTCCCAAAGTCAGTTGTGTCTTTTTCTTAAAAAAAGAAATAAATTATTTAAACCTGTTAAATTTAAATCCAACCATTATATTGGGTTACAATGCTTGGGTTACAAATGTGATTTGTCACTATTTTATTTGTAGCAATCACAGTTGCTGATGTTGCCCAAGGGGATAGATATATTAAACCTTCATTGGAGCTGTGGGAGAAAATTCTAGTGGCATTTAAAAGATAAGCAAATAGATTATTATAGATTTTTTTTCATGGATCTTAATTCATTTCATCAGTTATTTTTAGATGTAGTAGTATTAGGACACATCCAGATAGCCTTCTTTACTAGGCCCTGAGATGACATTCAAGCCAGTTCACGTGACATGCCACATGCCACACTTTCCTCTTTCTTCTCACTAACAGTCAAATTTTTCCTGTTCGGTCATCCCCTTTACCCTAACACAACATGCACTCAAAATATACTCTGAGGAGATAAAAAGAACTACAGGAATTAAGAAAAGGTAGTATAATACATGGAATTGTATTGTATTGTATACAATACTGTATTGTATTGTATTGTATTGTATTGTATTGTATTGTATTGTATTGTATTGTATTGTATTGTATTGTATTGTATTGTATTGTATACATACTGTATAACAGTATGTTATGCTGGTTTAACAGCCGCAGACAGGAAGGCACTACAGAGAGTGATTAATTCGGCACAAGAATCCATTGGTTGCCCTCTAACACCACTGGATGACATCGCCAGGTCTCGCTGTTTCAGCAGAGTAAGGAAGATACTTAGGGATGGCCAGTGTCTCTTTTCACTTTTACCATCGGACAGAAGACATCAAATCGAAGTACAGCCAGCCGGACAAACAGGTTTAAAAACAGCTTTTACCCATGGACTGTCAGACTCCTAAACACAATATAGCACTACAAACAGATTAATATGACAAATTTCACTGGTGCCAGTGTGTAATTTGTATATACCATGATATAAGATCATACACCAGAGTAATATACATGTTGCACAGAATATGTACATATGGAAATGTATGACTAGTTTTTTTTTTCCTAACTACTTGTATAAGGATTATTTTTTATATTATTCACGTTGTCTTGTATTCTTGTATGGACTGAACCAGTAGAGGCTAAACCAATTTTGTTGTATACATGATGTACAATGACAATAAAGGCTTTGAACTTTATTGCTCCTAAGGCTTATAGTAATTTGGAGCAATTTCTAGGCTTCAAGGAACATGTGGTATGTGTTGCAAAATATTGCAGAATTAATTCTCTTTGCCTAAGTTCTCTTTCCTACAACGTGACCACACAGTCTTAGTACACAGCCTTTGAAATTCTCTTTGTGATGCAACTATAACTAGTGTAGGATTCCTGGTTGTTGTTGTTGTTGTTTTGTATCTTTCCCTTCTTGGGTTAATCAGTTCATCTACTGAATGGCATATGGGTAGTTGCTACTTAAGATAGTACCTTCTCCCCACCCCTTGACCAAGACTATAGGGATAACTGTGTAGGATCATCTACCACACTCAAGAAAATAGAACAGCTCAGAAGACTCAGGACCTAACCAATAATTCAATCTAAAGAGGAGCCACCTTATTTTGCATGGCGTGTTTACATCAAATGCCTAATGACATATTTGCCCTGGCATACGAGTCCTTAACCATACATACTGTTGTTTAAAGTGAATCTTAAAAGAATTCCAGATGAACGCCTTCTGATATACAGTATTTAAACTCAGTAACGTCTGCCAAAGTATTTCTTGCTTACATTCACAGACTGAATCCCAGCAAGTATAACACATGGAAAAAAAACCTTATTCTATCTACAATTAGACATTGTTTTTGAAATATATCAGTAGTCCCACAGGTTTTGCTAATTAGCAGAACAATATTTTTTTTAAATAAAACAGTGTTCAAATCTGTATGGTTTAGTATTGAAGGAAGTATAGAAAGAGCAAGCTATCCAAAACAAGAAGACATGTACCCACTCAAAATAGATAGGTATTATTCCATGGGAAACTAAATGTCCATAGATTTATATATACATCTGAAAAGAATCTACTGTCTACCATATTCAATGGCACCTTTTAGAGTGATCAAGAATCTTACAAACACAGAATTTCTGGTCACATGCAGAAGGACATGTGTGCTGAAGCTTATTTGAGATATCAAAATTTAAACTGCTTGCGAGAATGAAAATGATGTAATACATTCTTTCACCAGTAGAAAATCATTTTTTGAAAGAAATGCTACTAATAACATCTGAAAAGAACTAAGGCCATAATCTTTAAAAGCAAATTCTATTGAAGTCAATAGTGCAGCTTACTACTTTATAGATGGTATTATGACTACGGTACACTGTAAGAGCATCAGATTTGTGTAATATATTTTCATTGCACAATGAAGCAGATCAGGGGCAGATTGTCAGGGATAGTTTTAAAGCTTTTGGATGTGAGAAGAAAGAAAAGGGTGAAAAGCACTCTCTAAAGGAGCTTATCTATGGATTCTGAAGCAGGGATCATTGGTATTCATGTTCTCATCAGTGTATAGTTCTAAATAGCATATAAATAATGACATACATTGTTAACCTGCCATGTACATTCTTGCAAGAGGATTAGTGCTGGTATTCAAGTGCCATTTGTGTAGACATAGGGAATTAAACTTTAATGTCAAACACTGGGAAGGAAAAATGAAGTATTAAAGCATGCTGTAGGAATTATTGCAACAAGGCACCTTGCAACAGTATCAGAGGCAAATAAATTTAATAAATAAATAAATACAAGACCATTATGACTCCAAAGTGCAGTCTAGACCAGTAAATGTAAGTAAAATTATTCATGTTTTATTAAAGTAGAAACCATGGATATCAGCAATAACTGCAATCTTTAAAAAAAAATAGCTACAAATTTTAGAAATCTTTGGGCCTTATTTTTTCTAGATGTGGCAGGACTATAGCTGTGTCATGTATCCATGCATGATTATAAGTATGATCAAATAGCAGATATTTCACGTAGCATACAATGCCCTGGAAGTTGCACAATATTCCTTCCTTCGTTAGCAGGAACCTGGCAGAATTTCATCTTCGTTGCAGTTTAATGTTGTTTTCTGGGAAATCAGGTTTACATAATGTTCATATTTGCTTCTCAAAAAGCACAATTTGCATTTTATCAAATGCAGATTTGATCAACCAGCCAATAATAAAGCGTTGTTTCCTTTAACTAAGTCAACTAATAATAACATATAGTCAGCTTTTTGCATACTAAATAATGATTCTTTTCTGGGCTATGATTATTCAGCCAGTAAGCAATTACAGTTAATTCATGCAGTATAACAATGATCTCTAAAATAAAAGAAGCCTGACCAGACTGAGTTCAGAAGGAAGGAGGGAAGGGAGGGAGGGAGGGAGGGAGGGAGGAAGGAAGGAAGGAAGGAAGGAAGGAAGGAAGGAAGGAAGGAAGGAAGGAAGGAAGGAAGGAAGGAAGGAAGGAAGGAAGGAAGGAAGGAAGGAAGGAAGGAAGGAAGGAAGGAAGGAAGGAAATGATAGATAGGCAGGCAGGCAGGCAGGCAGGCAGACTGTAGACATTTTAATTACAATAGCTGCTCACCCAAACATATACTGTATATCCAGAAATGCTTTCCTGGCTTCTAAGGCACTTAGTTACAACTGGAGCTTCCATTTGGTACTCAGCTTCCATTTGGCTCTCTCTTATATCTCATTTGGATACAAGATTCTATTATACCCAATCCCAATAAATGTAGTTTTAACTTCCTTATAGAGGGGCTGACATGAATCTTGCAAGTCTTGTTAGACTATACCTCCTCCCAATTCTTTCACTTCAGTGAATTAGGGAGGTGTCTGTCTGAGCTACAATTTGCCTGTTGTACACTTAAAATATAGCTATCTCCTTCAAGGTCATCATCCTTACTTTCAACACTACTTTTCTTAGTGCAAAATATCCAAAAGCAATACAAAATAAAGACTTTTGATCCATCACATAAGACTCCCCTTTTTTAAAGAATGAAATATAGCAAGGAGTTATATCTGGTATTATTACTGCCCTGCAATGTTAGGAAAAGGTTGGTTGTGTTTCTGAATTATATTTTGCATACGCAGATGCTGAAATGCTTAAAGAAAATTTTATATGCAGCTTTTAAAACACAAATCACCAATTGTCTTCTTATAACCCTGAGAAACAAAACATCTGTATAGCTTAGAGTTCATTTTAGGGTCACAAACAGTAATGTATCTATTATACTCGGTTTAATATATTTTGGATTTTCACAATCTTACCTAAATCCTGTAGTCTCAAGAGAAAAACCCTGTACCTTGTCCAAAGATTCTGAAATGATTAATCATTATTTCTATAGCATATTTCAGTATATGAAAATATTTCATTTATCCCTGTAAAAACCTTAGAGATGGGTTAGGCTGAGATAGCTTGGCCAAGGAAATCCAGTAAGCTGAAAATAATCTTCTTTTATGTTCAAATCCATTTCACCAGGCATTGCTCCAATCAGATCATCATAGAAGGTAGGAGCAGGGATTTTTTTGTTTCCTATTTCCTCTATCTTTTGCCCATGCCATGCCGAATTAATAAGCTCATTGGAACACTTTTTATGTTCTTATTTCCTCTATTAATTTTTATGTGCATTATTCCATGACATTGACGAAAAAAGATATAATATGATTTCATTGTTTACTTCATGTCAAAAAATTTGCTTTTTTGATGTTTTACAGTACAGTCCTAATCCACTTCAATGGTCCTGGCAATGTTATTGGTTTTTTTTATTATTATTATTCTTTTAGAATGAGGTATGTTCAAACTTTCTTAGTTTGAGAATGATTTCCCCATTTGTGAAAAACTATATAGGAAAAAAAATTCATGGCTAGTTGGATGGCAATAAATAAATATGAGCAAAGCTTCATATCCTGCAAACAAACCTGAATATCTGTGAGCTAGATTTATTTGCCAATTGTAGAGGCACACAACCTCAAATTATTAGGTTGGAGATGAGAACAGGGGTGTCAAATTCGCGGAGTCACGTCGTCACGTGACGTATCATGACTTTTTTCCTCTTCTCTAAACCGGGGGTGGCGTGGCCAGCGCATGACGCATCTGGCCCGCGGGCCGCAGGTTTGACACACCTGACTTAGAAGGTCCTTCCAGGCCAGTGTTTGTGAAGCTCAGCAGCTTTGTTTGGACATGAACCCTCAGAATTGTCCAGTCAGCATGTCAATCAAAAACCATTGCAACATTTGGCTAAATGAAGGTTGTATCCCTGTGATTAAGGATTCCCTCTCCTACCCAAGTGACAAACATCAAGTGTGTAAAATCCTTTGCATGAAGGGGATGCTTTGTGAAGCATGGTAGGCAACTGAAACCATCCTCACTGAAGTACCCAGTTCTCTTGGAAGCAGGGGTGAAATGCTCCCAGTTCGGGCGTGCCTGCCGGTCATCGGAGAGCCTGTAGCAACGGCAGCGCAAGGCGTCGCCCACCCGCCCGGACGCTGCTATTTGGGTTCTTTTACCCTCTGCGCATGCGCAAAGCATTCTGCGCATGTGCAGAGGGTAAAAGAATGCAAATGGCGGCGTCCAGGCGGGTGGGTGACGCCTCGCGCTGCCGTCGCTACGGGCTCTCTGACGACTGGCAGGCACGTCCGAACCGGGAGCATTTCACCCCTGCTTGGAAGTTGCGTGCATTCAGAGCTGTTTCAACAGAGTCTGCATTTTAAATATCAGCATCAGTTCTATAAAGAATGCAGATTTTCAAGGAACTTTAATGCTTTAGGATATGATGCCTTGCTCATATTCATTGCTTTGTGAAATAACTCTTCACAAAACCCTATTCATACAAGCTTAGAACGAGCCTGATTGTGCTCTTCTTGATCATGCATTGACAATACGTCAATGTAATATAAATATGAAGATACTTTCTAATTGAAGAAATTGTACTCAAGAGTACTTAATTCAGTATCTGGCTGTATAAAAGTCACTTTTTTTTTGAATGAGAATTTATGGCTTTTTCATAGGTTGTCTTGCCTTAATTTATTAATAATCTTGAAGAGAAATCTTAATATGTCTATTAATGCCCTTGCATCATTAACATTATCTTCAATAGCAGCGGTTCTCAACCTGTGGGTCGCAACCCATTTGGGGGTCGAACGACCTTTTCACAGGAGTCGCCGCGCACGCTAGCCCGCCATCTTGGAAATGCTCCCAGTTCGGCCGTGCCTGCGGGTCGCCGGACAGCCGGTAGCCACGGAAGTGGGAGACTTGGCCCACCCGCCCGGACACCGCCATTTGGGTTCTTTTACCCTCTGCGCATGCGCATAATGCTTTGCGCATGTGCAGAGGATAAAAGAACTCAAATGGCCGCGTCCGGGCGGGTGGGTGAAGTCTCCTGCTTCCATGGTTACCGGCTGTCCGGCGACCCGCAGGCACTGCCGAACTGGGAGCATTTCACCCCTGGTGCCACGCCCCCTTTGTCACCTCATCGCGCGTGGGGAGGGGGCGGGGTCGCGGCAGCAGGGCGGGGGTCGTGGGGGGTCGCGGCATTAGAAAGGTTGAGAACCACTGTTCAATAGGAAATGCAGTCTTAAATGTTTTAATGATATTAGAAATACCAACAGATTTTCAGGCTTGACAATCTTTGATTAAAAAGAATGACTAGTAGAAAAATTATTGGAGTCAAATTGGTTATGATCTTTTTAAAGGGCAATAATTAAAATGTTCACTTTTAAGCAAGTGTTCGCATATAAAACACCAACATGAATTTTAAATAAAGAAAAATATGGAATTCAGTACTCTAAAGCATCATAATAAAAAATGAACCCCATTCAATATAATTAGGTTCCATTTAAAAGACCTGTTCTGGTGTCAGGCAGGCACCAAATCAAATAAATAAATAAGTAGAGAATTAAAGACAAATAGCAACACTGAAATCAATTTTGGTCTGCAAGAAAAATGAGAAATTATGTGCTTTATTGTTTTGTTTGTTTTGCTTAGTATATATTATTTTTCCAGAATTTCTACAGTGAAATCTATGAAAGCTAAATTGCCTCTACCATTTCTAAGCTCATTCAGCTAAAGGTCTCATCCTGAGATTTCTTAGATGAATGGTAACCCTTTGGATAAATGAGCATTCATTTATTTATTTATTGCTGACATTTCTATGCCACTCCACTCCAAATGGCTCTAAGCAGAATACAGAAAAAATAAGAACTAAAAACAATAGAATGAACAGAAAACAGTATAAACCATAATAGCATAATCCATCTTACATTATAGTGTAAGTTTATAGCCTCCATTCCTTTGTCTTTTAATGGCACAGAGATTTTCTCAGAGATTTTCATGTAGCTCTGCACAAAATATATTTCCATGCTCAGACTCTGACATCCAAGCACTGAGGAATTTTAGTGATGCTACTAGTGCTTCCCCAGTCAGAGGACATCAATTGTGTTTCTGTAGCATAAGATTTATTTACACATATGTGTGCAAGACAAGGATTTCATAGCCTTAAAGCTGTAACAGATTCAGTCCTAGAAAAACACAATTTCAGCTCTCTTTCTCTCTCACCATTCCAGAAGAGATTGATTTCACTTTTCAATTAATAAATAAATTAAATCTGGTTTGTTTCCTCTTTTCTTGGCAAAATGGATAGATTAATTCCTATGCAAGTAACTTAGAGAATATTTTTGGGCAAAATCAGGCTAAATATCTCCTGTCTTTTCTTGAAACATATGTTTTCATCTTCCTCGCTGGCAAATGCCCTTGAATTTAATACCTATATAATCAGGGGTGAAATCCAGCAGGTTCTGACAGGTTCTGGAGAATCAGTAGCGGAAATTTTGAGTAGCTCGGAGAACCGGCAAATACCACCTCTGGCTGGCCCCAGAGTGGGGTGGGAATGGAGATTTTGCATATACTTCCCCCAGGAGTGGGGAGGGAATGGAGATTTTGCAGTATCCTTCCCCGCCACGCCCACCAAGCCACACCATGCCCACCAAGCCACGCCCACAGAACCGGTAGTAAAAAAAATTGAAGTTCACCACTGTATATAATAGATGCATGCTATCCACTAATTAAAATGTTTTTTGAAAAGCCAATTTGTGACTTTTACTAATTCACTTCCTCAGTTAAGTAATCTGATGAGCTTTGAAGTCTTCAAATCCTGACACAGAGAGAAAGAAACTGATTTCACTTCAGCATTACCATTTGCTAAATGCATTCATTTTTTGTAACAAGCTCAGTAATCTGCAGATAGTAAGAAAATGGTGTGGAAACTTCTAAAAAAGGGGTGTTTCCAACCATTTTCTGTGCCATCAACAGTTAAAATTATTTTTATGAATGAAAAAGATTTGTTTAACATGTGTAACTGTCTTAGTAATGTGCATATGACTAGCATAACAAATATGGAACTGATCCAATTAAATTCCATCTGATGATTCAGCTGCAAATGACATTTCTTCTGCCAAATGACACCAAGAATGCTCATCTATGAACTGCCATGCTGAACAAGCTATAGCAGAATAGCTTGGGGGCAACTACAAGATTCAGACAGTTAGGGAATTAAGCATGTACATTCCTTGCCAGAACAACTTAGAAAGGAAAAAAGAGCCATCTTTGAAGCTGAGGGCGCTGTAATATATAATACCAGATTCAGAAATATTCCAATAATATTAATTTTAAAAATCTCACTTCAGGCATCAAATGATGCCCAGAATGAAGGATAAACCTGTGTCACATATCCTTTCACATGTTCTGCTTACAAGAGATAACCAGAATCAGCAGCAGGATCCAATCTGAGTCAATCAGCGGGACCAGAGGTTTAATCTTCCAAGCTTTTGGACTTGTGCTGAAGCCCATCCTCAGGGAACTTCTCAGACACATTCCGGTAGACAGAGGTTTCCTGAGGATGTGCTCCAGCATGAGTCGGAAAGCTTTTGGAAGACTAAACCTCTGGTCCCAGTGACCAACCCAGATTGGATCCTGCAACATTATCCTGGGACATGTATATTCACTTTCATTCATGAGACTCCTCAGCCTTGCTTCTAATAAGACAGCATGCTGCATCTGATCTGTACCTTAATCTGCAACAGCCAAGAACTTCGAAAGAGCTGCACAGAACCCACTACAAATTTAAAAAAAACCCAACTCACAAAGCAACTCCACTAGTTCTGCTAGTCTTCTTCACCTCATTTATATATTTCATTACATTACATTACATTGTTATTCTAGAGCAGGGGTGTCAAACTTGATTTCATTGAGGCATGGCCAGCTCAACATCACTCATATCGGCGGCACCTGTGGTGGCCCAAGCGCTCTGCCAGAGAAAACGGAGTTGAGGAGGGTCACGTGCGGCCCTCTCAAGCTCCATTTTTGCTGGCAGAGGGTTGCAGAAGGCCGTTGCAGCCAAAAATAGAGCTCAGGAGGGCAGAAGCACCATGGGCTGGTCCTTCACTGTTTCCAAGGTGGCCTTGCGGGCCAGATCTAAGCACCCCGTGGGTCGGATACAGCCCACAGGCCTTGAGTTTGACACCCCTGTTCTAGAGCAACACTTGAGATGCTTCAGTTCCCTAAAGTCAGAATGAAACAAAGACCATAATAGAGAAAATCAAGTACATTTTTGGCAACACACCTTCCTTTAGTGCAGGGGTCCCCACATTTCAGCACCTCAAACCAGTAGTGGGATCTAAAACCATTTACTACCATTTTGTGTGCGCGCTTGCGTGTGCACACAACACTTCTGCGCATGCACAGAAGCGTCCCGGGAGGGTGGGCGGAGCCTCCCGCCACCGCCGCTACCAGCTCTAAGAACCGGGCCAAACCGGGAGCAACCCACCGCTGCCTCAAACCCTTCATGAAGTTTCAAAACGTTCATTGACACCCTCCCAAATATTTATTATATGAAAATAATTTAATAAATACTACCTTAATAGTAATACAAATAATAATAATAACAGCAACAAGTCCTTAGTTAGGACTTGAATTAGGTTTAGAGTGTGAATCTAACTGTAGATTACCACACACAATAACACATAATAACAACAATGGTTGTCACATCAATTCTTGGAGGTCAATATTGACCACTTTGTGAAAAATGTCTTCAGTGTAATCTTAATGTACACCTCCAAAATCCAAACCCCAAAATAAACATAAATGAACAACAACCCAAAAAAACCACATTACAATGAAATTTTGGGAAAGGTGGATTTATTGTAACAATGTAACTAAAAGATTCTTCACGTCTTCCCTGAACTCTGTTTGAACCTCCCCAAGAAAGGTACAGTACACCTCACAGTTTGGGAAGCCTGTGCATAGGATTCTGAATCCTATTTGGCCTGAGAAATTAGGGAATTATTCCACTGAATTTCTCCAGAAAGAGTACATTTTATATGGGACAGGAAAAACTTCTAATTCTTTGTTCTTTTGTCTTTTGCTTTTGGCAGGAATAGCCCACATTGTTCTGTGTTCTCTCAAAAAGCTCAGATCTAACCACGGTTTGGGGCATTATGAAAATTTGGTGTATTATGTGTTGAAAATTGCAGCTGCTCCAGCCCCAAACAGAAGATTTGGAGAGAAGGTTGCAAAGTTAATTCTCTATAAGAAGCTAAATGAAGAGGGAAATCAACTGTTTCCTTTCAGATCACTAAGTTCATTAAAGAGGATTTACAAAAAGCACTGCACAAAGAGACACAATAAATTTATATGCAAATGCAAATTAATAGAAAATCATCTTTCCTTGTAAATATTTATTATTTTATTATTAATTTTCCTCTTGACTGGGAAAGAGTCGACAAACACAACATTGGTTAAATAGAATTAATATAGTAGATTCAGCATGTTAAATTTATTTCAGGAGAAATGCTTCAGTTTTCTCATGAGAAATCTATCCAGGACTTTACCAGGGAATTTGTCAAAAAAAAATAATTCAACACCTTATTCACCATAGACAGTTACAGTTTCTTTCTGAAAAGAGAACAATGCCTTACAGGCATTTCAGGAAGAACAATTGTAACTTGTGCAGCAACAAATAACAACTTGTCACTTATTGTGACCAGTGTGGTAAACATCAAGTGATCCAACCTGAAGCCTTTTTTTAACAAGAAGAAAATCTGACATAAAATGAATTATTCTTGATGGGACATAAAGAAAACTGCAAAAATCTCAGTTTCTTTTGTGAACCTCTTTAGAAACTTTTAGTGAATTGGTTCACAAACTTGCACAAAGCAATAATTGGCGATAGTTGTGGGGGAAGTTGATTGGTTTGGCTTAGTGTATTGTGTGTACATAACTACCATGGTTTATTCCACAAAATATGGCAATGGCTAACCAGAGCTTATATCATGCAAATCCAGTCCTTGATTGCATTTCAGATTTGGGATATTAAACACATGTTCTGAGATTTCATAGTCTTGAAGCAATTTTACAGATGTTTATTTAGAAGAAATTCCCCACAGTCAACAGATTTGATCTGAAAGAAATAGTTGCATGGCTGCAGCATAAATTATAGGAAGAAAAGAAAAGAAAAGAAAAGAAAAGGAAAGGAAAGAAAAGAAAAGAAAAGAAAAGAAAAGAGAAAGAAAGAAAGAAAGAAAGAAAGAAAGAAAGAAAGAAAGAAAGAAAGAAAGAAAGAAAGAAAGAAAGAAAGAAAGAAAGAAAGAAAGAAAGAAAGAAAGAAAGAAGAAAGAAATTGAATTATCTGATAGAAACCAATCGTTTAGAGCCATTAGACATGTCATATATATTCCATGGTACAACAACAAAAGAGAAGCCAAGAAAGAATAAAATAGCAGCAATAATTAGGTGATGCAAATAAAGTAAAATAAGTATTAGGAAGTTGACAACATGTTAAATATAGAGTTGGAAAGAGTAAAACTGACTAGAATAAATTAAATACCCTGTTGAGATGCTTCTTTCCCTTTTTGTATTATAGTGAAGTGACAAAATAATGATATGACTACTGTAAAGTTCTATATCTCTTTTCTGAATTTCAATCAAATGCATATTGATTGTGAAGCTATGTTGAGGACAGACTAGGGAGAAATGGAAACACTTGGCTATATTTGGCAAGAAAGCACATCTGGGGAGAATCAATAATAGGTGAAGAGTAAAACATAAATTTCGCAGCATGTAACAGGGTCCTGTAGCTAGAATTTTCAGTCTTGGAAATACCGTTACGTTCCTTTAGGGAAGGGATGAATTGTACTGGTAGCCTTTTATCAGTTTGTTATTTTTCTATCCAAAATACTGCTAGTATTAAATGAGGTTAGCTACATTAGGCAGAAAGATTGCAGTGACACCCATTTCCCATTCACCAGGAGAGTGTCATCTTTGATTCATAGAAACTAAAGTAGACTTACTCTTAGGCTTGTCTATTCAGAAGTAATACTTCCCTGAAATATGTTGTCCTCTTGTGCATTCTTTGAGTCTGATCCTCAACAATAGTCTGCTCTGAAAGCTATGAGGAACAGATCAAGAAGACCATCTTCATAAACACTATTGGTGGAATTGTTTTCATTTGTCCTTTTGATATCTTCCTTTTTTTCAGCAGCTGGCTCTATCTTAAGTTTCTTTTTATACAGTATTAGATTCTCCTGGCATAGAATCTTACTTATCATTGCTCTGAGTTTATTAAAATCTACCCTCTTGAAGTTCAGTGTATGTGCTCAACTATATTCAGCTTTAGTTTCTCTTAATATCAAGAAATCCAATATTGCATAATTACTTTCCCCTCCAAAATCTCCATTATTTTACTCTAATAAGTCTTTCTTATTAATATGATAATCTCAAGGCTGACTTATTCTCCTTTGATTTCCTCCATGAGCTTTTGGGGTACATAGACTAATATATCTTCTTATATCTTACAGAAGTAAATTATCACTAAGATAGATTTGGCATTTCTGAGAGGATTATACTATACACAAGTTGTCTCCCAATGGACAAAGTTATTAAACTCTCAAGTCACTATTACTATTTTTTACTTCTTTAGTGGCTAGTAGTGGTGCTCGTTCTGTAACTCCCATTTATTATAACCCAAATTCTCTCATTGATATCACTCAGTACATTCTTGGGAGATGTCTGTATAAATGCAAATAGTCCTAAACGCAATAAAATTCCTCCTCCTGTTTTTTTGCTTCTGTTTCTTTGAAATAAACAGTATCTTTCAATTGCTCTAACTCAGCGGTTCTCAACCTGTGGGTCACGACCCCTTTGGGGGTCGAATGACCCTTTCACAGGGGTCGCCTAAGCGTGCGCTAGCCCGCCATCTTGGTGACTGGCAACGTGCATGCATGGGGAGGGGGAGGGGTGGGGGTCACGGCATTAGGAAGGTTGAGAACCACTGCTCTAACCCCAGTAGGAGTATCCCCTCGTGAAGTTTTATTTATGTTGTCAAATAGTATTTTCCTTCTTGTAATGAAAATTCAGGCTCATTTTGTTTATTTCCTTTTTATTATATTAACATTCTGACTTTCTTCAAGGAATTCACTGGAAGAATCTCTTCTTTTATTCTCAAAGCAGCATGAGGATAAGTTGGTTGAAAGTGGCTGGCTCAAAATCATACAGTGAGAAGAGAGACCAGGCTATTCCATTCTGAAACTTCAATCTACTTGAATTAAGCATTTTGCTTCAGAGAAGTGTTTCAGTCAAAGCCTCTTCAGATCAAAGCATTTTTCAGCATGTTCCACAGTTCCACTTGTGTCTTTTAATTTAATTAACCACTGTCCCTTAGTGGTCTTAGTGGTTTATTATTATTGGGTTTCTGTTGCCCAACATTCACCTCTATTAAAGCTGTGAGCAAATATTAAGTAGAGCTATACTAACACCATATTGGCAGAGTTGCTCTGCTGTACTCCCCTTTTATCCCAGAACTGACAGGAAACCATGCTGCTGTAAATTGTCGTCATTGTTCACCTAAAAAAGGCCTGGTCTGTTCTGTTGTCCATACATTCCTATCCTGATCAAAGGTAGTCACAGATGTTCCCAAATTTTTCTGGCTAGTATACATCACCTTTTCTGGATAGGTCTAAACCAGGGGTGGGTTCCTCCCGGTTTGGACCAGTTCTCCCAAACCAATAGTGGCCCGCTGGTGACATCACGATGATGTCACCGAACCAGATCGGTCGATGCCGGTCCATGGGGCCGCCATCTTTTTTAAAAAAAATTTTTGATTTTTTTTTTAATTTTTTTGAATTTTTTTTTTCCTTCTGAGCATGCGCAGAAGCCGACTTCCAGCACTGTGAATGCAGTCGCCATCTTTTTTTGGCTTTCTTTTTTCTTTTCTTTTTTTTTTCTTTTTTTTTTTTGGATTTTTTGTTACTGCGTATGCACATGCGCACGAAGCGTGCGCGCGCCCACGTGGCGCAGGAGGGAGCGAACCGGCAGCGAGGTAAGTTGGAACCCACCCCTGATCTAAACCAAGGTTCAACCAAGAAGGTTTTCTGAAAGCTTACATAGTATTCGGTTACAATTACTCATTGTGTATATTTATTGCTAACACTTCTTTAATACTGCAACATTAACAGTAAAAGCAGATAGATACAGTAGAGTAAATAACATACGTCTCAATTTCATTTGATCATCATGTTCATCAAGAGAGTGTTGATATCCAAAGCAACAACCTCAAGAGATATTTATATTTTGCTTGGTCTTACTGTGGTGCTCCATTTGGGACTGACATCTTCTGAAAGTCCATTTTTTACTCAACCATCTCTCTATCCTCAACAGGTGGCAACAGCTTCATAACTTCATCTGGGATCAGAAACAAAACATAGTTAATCATGGTTAGGTAACTGGATGGAAGATTGCTGGAAATCCCAGTGCTGTAGGCTAGACTGAGAAATAATTAACATGTGTCATTAGGTAAACAGATTATTTTCCCTGTGAAATTGTGCTTTCACCAATAGGACGGTGTTAAATCAACTGGCAGGAGATCAGGAAGGGACTAATCCTGGCCTCCCAAGATAGTGAAGGATAATTAATTGATGACTTTCAGCTTCAATGGATGGCAGCTTCTGGCTAGCTTTGTATGTGAAAACTAAGATGATGGGTCTGAGCTATGCACAGTTGGAGCTATTATTTTTCTGCTAGTCTTTAAAGCAATATTCTATGCAATCCTGAAAAAGATGCAGCTAATGGGCAGGGGTGGGTTCCAACTTACCTCACTGCCAGTTTGCTCCCTCCTGCGGCATGCGGGCACGCTGCGTGGGCGTGCCGTGTGGCCGCGCCACGTGGGAGCGCAGTGTGGCCATGCAGTGTGGGCACGCACATGCGCAGTAACAAAAAATCCCGCCCCCCCCCAAAAAAAACAAGCCAAAAAAAAGATGGGGACCGCATGCACAGTGCCACAAGTCGGCTTCTGCGCATGCTCAGAAGGAAAAAATAAATAAATAAAAAAAATAAAAAATAAAATAAAAAAAATTAAAAAAAAGATGGTGGCCCCCACGGACCGGCACCGACCGATCGGGTTTGGTGACATATAGGACAAGCACAGAAGGAAAAAATAAAATAAAAAAAATTTCAAAAAAAAATAAATCGAAAAATAAAATAAAAAAAATTAAAAAAAAGATGGTGGCCCCCACGGACCGGCACCGACCGATCTGGTTTGGTGACATCATCGTGACGTCACCAGCGGGCCGCTACCGGTTTGGGAGAACCGGTCCGAACCGGGAGGAACCCACCCCTGCTAATGGGTCAACATTAAAGAATCATGAAACTTTATTTCATGAGTATCAGAGAGATGTTCAAAACACTTCTCCTAAGTAATTTTCATTCCACACACAGCTGTGCTGGTTATCCCTTTGGCAGATTGCAATGAATGCCACAGCTGAAAAACCTCCCAGGGGAATGGAGGTAAATTATGAATAGACCTATAACAATAAAGGAAGTTTCTGACACTATAAAAACATTAAATTAGGAAACATTCCTGTATCAGATGAATTATCAGGTTCTTATTATAAATGTTTTGAGGATAAACTTTTGAAACCATTATAAAACACAATAAACTCTATCTTCCGGGGAGGTAGGAAAGATTCCAGGGAGTTGGAAAGGGACAAATATAGCATTAATAACCAAAAACAAACAAGAGACAAGAGACTGATATCATTATTGAATAATAACTACAAGTTGTTCACAATGATTTTAGCTGATAGAATGAATATAATCTTGCAAGAATTTATTCATGAGGAACAATGTGGGTTTTTAACCTGAAAGACAATTAAAGGACAATGTTAGAAATGTGTTGGATGTTTTGGAATATTTGGAGCCACTAAATGAAAAACAAGCTGCACTGACCTTCTTATATGTAGAAAAAGCCTTTGAAAATTTGAACTGGGCTTTTTTGTTTAAGGTTCTAAAAGATACAGATTTTTAAGAAAACCTAAATTGGATAAGAACTTCATAAATTAGATAAGATTGATCCACACTTCATAGAAAGAAGAAATAATTGTTAGTGGAGATTTAACAAAACCCTGTGAGATACAAAAAGGAACAAGATAGGGATCTCCACTGTCCCCTCTTTTGTTTATTTTAGTTTTGAAAATATTGAACAGAAATATAAGACGAAAGGATTGTCTTATTGATGGGCAAATAGTTGGGAAAAAGCCATAGAACTTTTCTTTTGGTACATGACAACTACAGCAAGATTATTGGGTGCCCAAAAATGGAAAGATTCAACATTAGCTACAATAGAGGAATGGTTAGTGAAAATGATGAATATTGCGGAAGTGGCTGAATTTACTTCTTTGATTACAGAAATGACAGTATCAGCATTTATTGCTGACTGGAAATTCCTTAAAGATTTTTTGTGTGAAATAGGAAAAAATGAACTTATGATTTATGGTTTTAGTGATTAAATAGAATAAATTATAGAAAGGGAGATATGTTGTAACAATAGAGTAAGAGGTAAATTTATAATTGTACTTATAACTACTGTAAAGAAAACCAGAAGCTACTTCTTTTCAGTTTTTTCCTTTACTTTCTTCTTTGTAGCGCTTTTCTTTTTTTCTTACTTTATATTAGTTTGTATTAAAATTAAATATATATAATAAATACATGTGTGTGGTGTGTGTGTGTAGATACACACACATTACGTAAACCTGAAACTTTACCTGAAAATAAAAACAACCTGGAACAACCCAGAAAAACTTGAATATTCAGACACACACAGTGAGCAGCTAAAAACTGTATCATTTATTATGGCATTCGGTGACAATGCTCAAAAGGTAGCAAAAAAACCCTGACTTATGTAACTGAAGCAGTCGGAAGGGTCCCTCAAAAGAACTTATTCATCACCAACAGAAAAGTCTGCGACTCCACCAGAAAGTAGTATGCCAGTGAGATTGATGCCAGAAGCAATATAAAACAAATAGAATTTTTCCCCAACTCAAAATTTGTTATTTTATCATTTTGTATGCTAAATTATTCAAGAAATTAATTAGGATCCTTGGTATTTATAGCTACATATATATTAAGAAGAACAGAAAAAAAGAAATGATTGCACTTGTTCACAGCCCAGGCTGAGAAAATATACCATTTCAAATCTCAAAGACAAGTTGAGGGGCAAGTTAAAATGAGAAATACACAGAGATAAGAATTTCATTTCCTGTGTAGGTCCATTTCTCCTCTGTCTCAAGACTAAATGAGTTCTAGGAATGATATGGCACTTGTTTCCAGTGATAGGAACTTGAAAAATATTCAGGAAGAGTAAATGTTAAATATCTCTCCTATACAGTGACATGCACATACACCGTTATTCAGAATGTCAAGAGAGTATGTGGGGCAAAACTATCTTAACAGCTTTGTATTAGGCAAGAGGCCAAGCGGGTTTATTATTTATTATACACGTCCAGGGAAGAAATTTAGAAGGATGATGCTGAAAATGGATAATTACTTCAAGCCTTTATTTTGGGAAGCAGATGAAATACACGTCCAGGTTTAAACCACACAATTTCATGTCCATAAAAAAAAAAGAGGCTGACATTCCATCTAACCTATTCAAATGCAAGCATTTGCCAGCTTAAACAAATTACACAATCAAAATCAAGTTTTTCAGGAGTAAGGGCTTATTCTGAAGTTGGATATATCTTGTGAGAATATTTTTTTCTAAAAAAAAACACTGGTGGAGCAAGGTCCAGTAATTCTGATTTTAGGGTGTTAAAGATTGTCATCCCAACATCTACCCTTGGCATCAGTAGTTCTTACTTACATTGTTTCTTGTAATCTTGGCTCTTGATACTTAGGGCTAACATATTTAAGAGGCAAACATCTAACAAAGAGAGAGAGAAGATTTTTTGTGACCCAGATATGGGACTATGGATTTCAATGCCTCATCATCTGTTTGTTCCTCATAAAGTTTGTTTGGCTTCTGACAGCATTCTGCTATTACACACTCAACAAAAGGCTTTGTTATAGCCAAAAATAAAAGGTGCAACTGAAAGTGGCCAAAAAAAATTAAAGAAAAATAAATGTAGACAATTACAATACAGGATGAAAGGCCGAATCAACCTTTATTTTTTTTTAAAATGGGCAATAAATATATATAACATGGTAGGTGAAGTACAAATGTTAACTTCGTTACAGATCTGTGTAGCTGATATTTGACAAATATTCCACATTCATTATTTTAGAAATCTTCATAACAATCACATTAGGTTATTTAGTTGAAGATGCATACTAGGCGGATAGCGAGATTTTTATCATTAATGCCAGATTGAATAAAATTAAAGCAGAATGGTGTTATACTTCCTTGGAATATATTGTCATGGAAATCATGGAAATCTGAGAAAGATTTCAAAAATGTCAAGCAAAGATCTGCATGCTTGTAATTGGAGGTTACAACTGAGGTCATGACAACTTCAGTGCTTATGAATAATCAATAGGTGAATCTACCATAGGGTGAAACGATATGGGACAGTTGAGCTGTGATTCTAACTGCTCCTTTAACTCTTGTTTCCTTCAGCAACGTTTCACAAAAATAGGTTGTTTATCTTCTCCCTTACTCTGTTTTTAGTAAAGGAGATTTTAAGAAAATACTAATTACCATTTCATTCCTACCCAGAATAAATGCACTTCCCTTTTTCACACACTTAATGGGTATGCAATGCTTTGAAAATCATTTGGAGAGGTGTTGGGGAGGAGGGTGCAGGATTGAGAACATAGCACGTATCTGCATCTTTTTAAGGCAAATCAGAGGTGGGTTCCTGCCAGTTCGGACTGGCTCTATAGAACCAGTAGTGGGAATTTCCCCCCACTCGCCGAACCGGCAGCGATGGCCGGCTGGACACGCCCCTGAACCGGCTCTCTTGGCGATGCCTATGGTGCCGCCATCTTGTTTTTTGCTTTTGCGCATGAGCGGAAGCTGTTTTTTGCTTCTGCACATGCGCAGAAGCTGGGTTTTAAGCACTATGCATGCGCGCGCGCGGCATGTGAGGAAGCGAACCGGCAGCGAGGTAAGCCAGAACCCACCCCTGAGGCAAATGCATCTTTTCCTGGAATCACCCAGCTGCCCTGTGCAGCTATCCTGCAATGCTGAGAAAAGAGAAGGAAGGAGAAAGATTCAGGCAAACTGTATCTGAAACATTGTGAAGTTCTAATGCTTCATAGACTCTGCGTGCGCTACAATTCTCTTGGTTATTTCATCAAATGCACACACTAACCCCTGGCTTCATACTGCAGCCTCCTTTGCATGTAGTCTTACACGGTATATGTATCTATGTGCAAAGTACAGAGGCCCTGGGTTTACATTTGTAGAGCTAAATCTCTATGAAAATAAATCAATAAATAATAAAATGAATAAATAAATACATAGCAAATAAATGAAATGTAAATACTTTTATAAGTTTGTGTTTAAGTATATGTAAAATTCTTACATCTGTACATTGTAACATATTATGGAGCACTGAACATTACAACTCTGTAACATACAACTTTAGCAAGCTGTTCCTTTTTTCAATTATTTAGCTTCTGCTGCAAAAGATGGGTTTTTTAAAAAGTACCAAGATAATTCATAGATGAACTAGGACAATTATGACAGACTACCCAAAATGAATTGGTATGGATGTCCTTTCTTTTTAACTGGGAAAATAATTTATTACAAAAGCTTTTTAAAATTCATTTGCTGACAAAAACATATGGACAAATCTGTGTGACACAAAAAATTAAAACAAACATAAAAATCAGCATGTTTTATAAATTTAAGTATTCCAAAACTAAGAATTCAACTTTTGATTGGCATATTAGTAATATTATAAAATTAACAAATAAATTTAATTGACCAACAAGTAAGGAAGGGCATTCTTCACTTTTTAACCTCTGTTATGAAGTTAAAAAAGAACTACCTATCTCTTCTGTCTTGGTTGTAGCTTTCTTTTGTTTTCAAATGATTTTCATGTGGCTTTTTAAAGATTCCTGCCGACTAAAGCATTCTACAAAGAACGCTTTAAATCAAACCTTTTCATTAATAAAGGTAGAAAAAATTATGCAGCTTCACATCTGAGAAGCCAAGAATATTTCCAATTTATCTCTTCAATATTGGACAAAGATCTCTGATCTTGGAAAGGGAAATCTGACACCAATTGTCCCATTGCTTGTTCCTGCACAAGCAGCCATTTCTCTTTTCTTCTGGATGTCAGACCATCAGTACAAAACAGTAAAGAGGAGAGTTGCAGAATCCAATCTGAATTGGTCATCGGGACCAGAGGTTTAATATTCCAAGCTTTCGGACTCCTGCCGGAGCCCATCCTCAGGGAACTTCTTCTCACCAGAATCTCTCATCATATATTCTGGTGAGAGAGAATTTCCCTGAGGATGGGCTCCAGCAGGAGTCCAAAAGCTCGGAAGACTAAATTTGTGGTCCCAGTGTCCGTCCCAGATTGGATCCTGCAACATTATCCTGGAATACATATATTTGCCTTCATTCATGGAGAATCTTCATAGATTTGCACATACAGTAAGAGAATCTTTGGATTCAAACCTCTAGCCTATCATTATGTTGGGTCTATGACTGTTCTCCTCATCCACTTCGTCGCCCCTGGTTCGCCCCCAGGGTTCCGCCTCCAACCATTTGTCGCTGACTTTTCTCCTTCGCTGAAAGCCTGGGTTGAACGGGCTTTTGGGCCCATTTGGCGAAAGGGCTGGGACGAAGGGGCTGGGATGGGAGGGGCTGGGATGGGAGGGCTGGCCCGAAGAGCTACGGCCATTTCAGCCAAGGAGAAAAGTCAGCGACAAATGGTTGGAGGCGGAACCCTGGGGGCAAACCAGGAGTGGCGAAGTGGACGAGAACAGTCCCATTCCGCATCATGTTATAGGCTGTGGGTGAAATTTAGACAGCCCTAAACTCACCTTCAAGCTCATTTGAATTCATGATTTTTTTTGTGCTTTAAATAACAGCCAGTTTGTGGTTGTACTGCTTGTTAAGGCACCAAGTTAAGACTATGAGTTCTAATCCTGCCTTAGGCATGAACCCAGCTGGATAGCCTTGAGCCAGACCCTCACTTTTATCTGGAGAAAGAAAGCAATGGCAAACCACTTCTGCAAATTTTGCCAAGAAAACTGCAGGGAATAATCCAGGCAGTCGCCAGGAATCAACATTGCCTCAAAGGCACATACACACACACTCACATATTTTTAATATGTTTGGGAAGAGAAGGAGTAAATATTTTTCTTCATTTCTGCACTGCTGCACTGATTCCTCAGAGTCTCCAGCATTGAAAGAGAAGAACAGAATGGCCTTAAAAGTCAAACAACAGCAAAAGCTATATTTTTTAATACTTTTGTTTTAGAACAAAAACTTGTGCATGTTTTAAAAATGATTTGGAAGACGTGCTTTAAGAACTCGTGCAAATTGGCACAACACCTATCTGCTGTTAATTTGAATTAATGTCTTTTTTTCAGGCCAGTTGCAGTTATGGTTGCTTTAAAAATTGTATGAACTTTACTATGGTCTCACAAAAGCAGCTGCATCAGGGGTGGGTTCTAACTTACCTCGCTGCCGGTTCGCTTCCTCCCGCGCTGCGTGAGGGCGTGCGCACTTCGCTCACACGCGCATGCGCAGTGCAAAAAAATAAAAAAAAATAAAAAATTTTAAAAGCCAAAAACAAGATGGCGATGCATGCGCAGTGCTGGAAACTCGGCTTCTGCGCATGCGCAGAAGAAGAAAAAATTTAAAAAAAATTTAAAAAAATTAAAAAAAGATGGCGGCACTCACGGACCGGCTCCAACCGAACCAGATCTGTGACATCATCGTGGCATCACCAGCAGGTCACTACCAGTTCGGGCGAACCGGTCCGAACTGGGAGAAACCCACCTCTGAGATGCATCTGTTTTTAGGTTTATATGGGAATATGAAAAGAGATAGGCTGCTTCAATAAATAACATACAGTAGATGTGATCATGCTTGATCATGCATAGTCTGAAAAACCTCTTCCTGAACAATCAGCATTTGCTCAATGTTTAATGGGGAACAGATATATTGAATAAGAATATCTAGAAATTAATGTTATATGTACCCTTTCAAACCGTGAGTTTTGCTTTTTTTAAAAAAATATATATCTCAATATTTGTACTCCAAAATCATTTTGATTTTGAGTATTTGGGTAGAGTTGACATAGGAAACTGAAAGCTAAGATCAAAGAGCAACCCAACATAAAATGGAGCACTAGGAGGCAAGTAACAAGACAGCCATAAACAGTCTAAACAAACTAATGGCTTTCTGGGAGATGTTTATATGTAGCAGCCTAAGGCTGTAACCTTATGTTGACTTATATAACAGTTGGGTGTCATTTTCAGTAAATATGCATAGGATTGTGCTCAAAAAGAACAGAGAAACAAGAAGAGAAACTAAAATTATTCCACAAATACAAAACAAATCACAAGAAATACAATTAATACTGAACAGCCCACTCCTAATGCTTACTTTCCTAAAATCACCCAGAGATCCTACCACCTCTTCCATAATTACAGTAGAATAGAATAGAATAACAGAGTTGGAAGGGACATTGGAGGTCTTTTAGTCCAACCCCCTGCTTAGGCAGGAAACCCTACACCACTTCAGACAAATGGTTATCCAACATCGTCTTAAAAACTTCCAGTGTTGGAGCATTCACAACTTCTGGAGGCAAGCTGTTCCACTGATTAATTGTTCTAACTGTCAGGAAATTTCTCCTTAGTTCTAAGTTGCTTCTCTCCTTGATTAGTTTCCACCCATTGCTTCTTGTCCTACCCTCAGGTGCTTTGGAGAATAGTTTGACTCCCTCTTCTTTGTGGTAACCCCTGAGATATTGGAACACTGCTATCATGTCTCCCCTAGTCCTTCTTTTCATTAAACTAGACATACCCAGTTCCTGCAACCGTTCTTCGTATGTTTTAGCCTCCAGTCCCCTAATCATCTTTGTTGCTCTTCTCTGCACTCATTCTAGAGTCTCAACATCTTTTTTACAATGTGGCGACCAAAACTGAATGCAGTATTCCAAGTGCGGCCTTACCAATTCATTATAAAGTGGTATTAACACTTCACGTGATCTTGATTCTATCCCTCTGTTTATGCGGCCTAGAACTATGTTGGCTTTTTTGGCAGCTGCTGCACACTGCTGGCTCATATTTAAATGGTTGTCCACTAGGACTTCAAGATCCCTCTCACAGTTACTACCGTTGAGCAAGGTACCACATTGTTCTGACCCAGCTGCCGGCCCAAGGAACACAGCACAAACAGCGTCCAAACAAACCTTGTTTTATTATTAACAACTACTAATTCTCTTTCTTAGCAGTCGTTCTAAAGTCCATGAAAGTATAAATCAGTCTTTTTGGTGCAACAGCTGTTAATTAACCTTCTTAACAGCCAGCAATAGTCCAAGCCAAAAGAACAAAAGTCTTTCTGATAACAGTAG
The DNA here is from genome assembly GCA_003457575.1 of Thermophis baileyi. NCBI lineage: Eukaryota > Metazoa > Chordata > Lepidosauria > Squamata > Dipsadidae > Thermophis > Thermophis baileyi. The sequence continues at coordinate 4,298,242 of QLTV01001684.1, read as the reverse complement.
ATAATCCACACAATTTTACTGTTGTTGGCAAAATGCCCGGAAGCAATTTGCAGGAAACTTGACAAACAAGAGCCGAACAGAAGTTTTGAAGTCAAGACAAGACATGGAATGAACGAAGTTGTTTCCTGCAAATTGGTCAAATTTGCCTCACTTAAATAGGCTATGGGAGTGGCCACTTATTCACAAGCCTTACTCCCGAGTAGTCCTTCTCCTCAGGAGCCATTCCTGCCTTTTGGCAGCTCTGCGCGTGCTCCTCCTCTTCTTCTTCTTCACTCATGGCAGGCTCTGGAGGTTCTGACAGCCCTGGCTGAATCCCTGCCTCTGGCACCGAGCCCTCTCCAGCCTCCTCGCTGTCCGACTCTGGTCCCAGCTGCACAGGCCGCTGGCAAATCACCACACCAGCCTCCTCGCTGTCTAAATCAGCTACCAGCTGCACAGGCCGCTGGCGGGCCACAACACACATATACTGTACCTGTGCATTTTGTTTTTCTTGCCTAAATGTAGAACCTTACTTTTTTCACCATTGAATTTCCTTTTGTTAGATAGCGCCCAATGTTCAAGTCTGTCCAGATCCTTCTGTATCTTGGGCCTATCTTCTGGAAAACCAGCTGCACAGGCCGCTGGCGGGCCACAACACACATATACTGTACCTGTGCATTTTGTTTTTCTTGCCTAAATGTAGAACCTTACTTTTTTCACCATTGAATTTCATTTTGTTAGATAGCACCCAATGTTCAAGTCTGTCAAGATCCTTCTGTATCTTGAGCCTATCTTCTGGAGTGTTGGCTATTCCTGCCAGTTTGGTGTCATCGCAAATTTGATGAGTTCCCCATCTATCCCCTCGTCCAAGTCATTGATGAAAATGTTGAATAGTACTGGACCTAAAAAAGAGCCTTGGGGTACTCCACTGCATACATCCCTCCA
>QLTV01001684.1:4280800-4291634 GCA_003457575.1 Thermophis baileyi | reverse complement strand
AATAAATAAATAAATAAATAAATAAATAAATAAATAAAGTGACTTATGACCGTTTTTCTCACTTACAACCATTGCAGCTTCCCATGGTCACGTGATCAAAATTCAGATGCTTGGCAAATGACTCATATTTATGATGGTTGCAGTGTCCCGGGGTCATGTGATCCCCTTTTGTGACCTTCTGACAAGCAAAGTCAATGGAGACTCCAGATTCACTTAACAACAGTGTTACTAACTTAACAACATCAGTGATTCACTTAACAACTGTGGCAAGAAAAGTTGTAAAATGGGGAAAAACTCACTTAACAACTGTCTGTTGCTTAGCAACAGAAATTTTGAGCTGAATTGTGGTCGTAAGTCAAGGACTGCCTATATTTGCTTACACCTAATGGACAAAATCTTGCCAAACTAAAGCTATAATTTTCTAATCTACTAGATATGCACAGTATCCTGAGAAATTCTAGGGTGTAGCTATCCTGCACCTCTTCCCCCTCCCCCATCCAATTCTGGATTTTAATTTGAGCCTCTCTCTGATTGAATTTACCACCTCCTCTCTGGGAAAGCTCAGTGCTGCCAAAACTCCTGTCTGCACATTCCATCTCACAGAACTGTAAAATCATGAACAGATCATCTAAATTAGATAACCCAATCCAAAACCATACCCAAAGGAGGTGCTAGACACCTTACTCATCCTTTGCATATATTAGGATTATCACATCTGAGCTGCAAAAATCCAGGAAGCTACAAGGTGGCAGCAAAAAAGCATAGAAAATTCTGGTTCTTTGCTGCCCTCTAATGGTCATTTAGTTTTTGCAGCCCAATCTAGGCATTTCTATTAAATATCTGAAACAAAAGGAAGCTCATAAATTTAATTGCACTTATTAATTTTAGAAAAGTCTTTAACAGGTCGTCTTGATAAAAAAAAGAATCTGCAGGTACAAATGCAAACCGAAACAACTAAAAATTAACCCCCAAATCAAAGCAACATTTAGATACTTCACTGTCAAATAATTGTTACAGTACATTGGGACTGTTCTTTAATTGAAACCCATTGTCCTGTAATTTTCATTTATCACTTTGGATTTTTTTCCACTAGAAGAACTCCACATGTGTCTCATTTCTGCATTATCATATCTCCGTGCTTCTAGACTAAACATGCTAATCTTTTTCAATCTTCCTCATGGAATTTAGTTTCTATGGAAACAATTTCTTGGACCCATTCTAATTTTGTCAGTGCACCTCTTCAGCCATTCAATTTACTTTTCATTGTGATGAAAAATGTAGTGGGACAACAGTATTTGCCTCAAGATCTCCAGAATTTCAATGTTCCTTTAGAACTTGTGCAATGAGGACAAAGACTTACAAGACAGGAGTTTGCAAGTGTATTTGACTGAATACCCTACCTGGCAACACTCATAGAACAGGGTTCCCCATAAGAAGGAAGCTTATTTACTTTTTCGGGTATCAGCCCTTAGAGCCATATTATTTAATTTGCAGAAATGCCAGGCGAGATAAGACACTTCTTGTTTTTAATTCTCAGATTAAAAGATTTAATATTCTTTTCAAATATCACCGAAGTTCCCATTCTTCATTAAGGATTTGGCAAACAAAGGAATATATATGCCTTTTTAGAGTGAATGAGGAGAGTTATTCATATAATTTTTAATTTAACCAGTGTTTGGTCTTATTGTAGCAATAATGTTTTTCCATTCCAGTCCTTTTTCTTAAAGCAAATGTATGTGATCGGATATATAAAGAGGATTCGGGGTCTGACTGAAACTGGCAGGGCCACGTTGTTCCAATACTGCTTTCTCTCCCCATCCACCTCCCGTTTTTTCATCTGAGGATAATGTATGATGCTAATTATTAAAATTATTCAGTAAATTATTATTAATCTTATATTTTATTCACCTAGATTTAAGGACATGATTTACAGGTTGGATGGCAGTTTACCATCCTTCAGAATCCACAAAGATTACAAGTAAGCCTTTAATCTTCTTTTCTTCTGTCAGTTTTCTATAACCAAAATAGTGCTTTTCTGCTTAGTGATTTTTGTCCTCCCCCTCTTCCCCCAAAAAGTCTTCTAGTCTCACTCAGCATCCAATAAATCCTTATTAGTGTCAACTGCTCAGTCCACGTTTAGCTGCCTGCAATATCTACCATTACTCAGCCTCTTATTTATGTGATTGTTTGATTGATTAATTAATTGATTGGTACCCCATTTGTTTATTTTGTACAACTCTCCTTTCTGATGTTTTACTCTACTTCTGTCAGCATGGCATCCACTACCACCAGCCTACCTGCACTTCTTCCTTTTCTTATATGAATCTAAATGACAGGAAAATACTATAAACAATTTTATTTGGTTGCATGGTGCTTGCACGGATACATGTAGAGCCAGTGAAATGTTATGGAAGATAGCAAGTTCATTGCATATTCTCTGCGTTTTTGGAAAGTACTGGGTAAGCATCAATAATATCGAATTTTCTATAACTTTCATAGACATCATTGGCATTTTCTCTTCAGATAGCACTTTAGAGAGCAGTTCCATTTGTAGGCAGAAAGTAACAACATTCCTGTGTGATGCTGAACTACTGTACAAATGTGTATGTAATATATTCATGTAATCTGTATTGTAATATCATTTGTAAATAGTATCATTAATTTGATTTGTTTGGATTTATATTGCGTGGTCCGCAGCTTTGCATTTTGCCCGTCGCTTCATCTGGTCTGTAGCATCAGTGGGGCAAATGCCTAGGGCTCGTATGTCTTCCTGCAGGCAGTCCATCCATCATTGTCCTTGGGGCTGCCAGCTAGATTAGAGATATACTGATAATATATATAAATAGATAATACTACAAAACAAACAATAAAACCAGAAAAGTTACAAATGTATTGACCTATACATGATTTCATGGAATTCTGTAATAAAAACAGTACATACTGCACTAATACATGTCATTTAAAAAAATTGTATGCTGTTTCCCATTTACAAATAGCTTTGCTGTTCTTGTCTACACCAACACTTTTGAGGTGGAAAAAAAATCAGTTTAAATACCTATGCTTAATCACACCTACTAAGGTCATGAAACAAATATACAGTATCTAACAAGAAAGCCCATCACTAGGATTGTAGAAAAGCTCTTGAATTAGCATCTTGAAATACTCATGGGCCTAATGTTACTGATCAACATAATGGGTTTTTTTTTAATGAATGCCTCCTTCAAATAGTACATGTTTTTGAGGTAGTGTTAAGACTGGTCTAGTATTATAGGTCTTTGCCATTATAATCACATCACCTATTTGTATTACCACACATTTGATTTATACATTGGCTAGATTTTAATGTAACAACATGTACAAAATACAACATCAGGAGAATTCCAAAAAATACTCCACCTCTGCCTTTATAGATTCACCAAGCAATGAAAAATGAATGTATATGGATAAACTGAATAAAGTTTCAATAGTATATTATTCAGGTTTCAAAATAATAGACTTTTAAAAAAACCAAGAAGTAATTCTATAAAAGGAGTTCAGTAAATGTAATGGAGTTCAAAGTTAAGTAGATTTGATTGTGCATAAAGTATTTGAATAATCAATTCAAACATATGGATAGTTGAAATATATGGGAAATATTATTCTGGTAATGCTTTACATGATATAAGCAAAATAATAGAAGCTGGGAAAAAGATAACTTTATTTTCCTAAATCCTAAGGAGCAATGAAATCAGAAATATTATACATGTTAATTGTATTGTAATTGTAAATGTAAATTGTCTAACAATGAAATTTAAAAAACTCATAATTAAACCATTGAAAATTAGAAATCAGAAATGAGCAATTTATTGGTAAAATACTACAGAAAGAGAGAGAGAGAGAGAGGGAGGCAGGAGAGAGGGAGGTTGGGAGGGAGGGAGGGAGGGAGGAAGGAAGGAAGGAAGGAAGGAAGGAAGGAAGGAAGGAAGGAAGGAAGGAAGGAAGGAAGGAAGGAAGGACTAGACAAAGTTATACTGTAAAGGAAAGGAAAAACAAAAGAGATGGATAGATATATTCTACAAAGCATTTCAATGAAAAGCTATTTTTCATGCTTCATTAATTTGAATCATTCATGGCTACTCTGTCAATAAGTAATTCATAATTTTCTTATAATAGTAATTCTGCAGATAACTAATACTGTACTTGAGGTCATAATTTATTAAAGCTTTTGGAAAAAAGAAAGGTTGTACCATATCTGGAATAATATTGTCCTGCAGCATGATTATTTCACGCCTTTTATTTTGAAAGACTGAACAAAACAGAATAGTGACAACAAAATTCAACATATTAATATTTTACTATTTTTTTAAATAATTATATTGAATCAATCCATTTAGTTTCATTAAGTTATGACAAAATTGGGAGTAAAAGGATTTTGGGGTGAGTACAAGATATTTTCTCTTAACTTCTATAGTGGTGCAAATAGTTTTATAATCATAATACAACAGAACTATCGTTAGCATTAGCATAAAAGAAGAAAGAATATACAGAGAATATGGGATTTTTATAAAAAAAATTTACTTTATAGTAAGATAATGTTAGAGCATTAATTATGCTACACATGGTTACAATAATTTCAAAGAGACCGACTTTTACAATGCAACAGAGTAATAGATTCAGATAACCACTTTCTCTCAGACTTTGAGAAGGAACTTCTCAATTCAGAACTATCTCAAAAAATCTTGTTAGGAACAAAACTGCATAGTTTTATTTTGTGGGTGACAGATTTAGATAAACATCTAACTAATAATGTACGGTTATCCTTATGGCTGCCCACTAGCATTTTTTTAGCTTTATTACAGGGTTTATATCTCAAAAATTTGCATCATGGGCATTGAGACCTAATAGGAATATCATGGATATCACATAAATATCCTACAATTTGTTGGTGATAGACATTTGCTGAGGTTTCAAATTTCTGGGAAGATGTTTTTGATGAAAAAGTCTTATGATTAAATAAGGCATCGAATACAGTTCAAGTTTAAGTTTGTTACAGATATTCAGCAGTTAAGATAAAAGTTTATGATGCAAGCAATTGATTATACTGTGTTCTTGCTATTGGCAACTAAAATAATTATTCATAGCTTGTAATATTTGGAGAATCTTTGTGGTAAAAGATGATTCAAAAAGTTCTGTTCAAGTACTGTGCTTGAAAAGATTTTTAAAAAACACATTGGATAAACAAAATTGAGAAGTATCTTTTTTCAGGGTGTGGCATGGTCTTATTTGTAGCACAATCTACACATGTACTCCTTTCCAAAAAGTATCTGACAATAGAAAATATGATACGTTTACAATATGAAGATATGTAGAGTGTAATACAGATAGTTATAATGTTGAACCAAATATTGTATATAAATATATTTCCTTTGCTAAAAAAAACAACAACCCATCAATAAATCAACAATTAACAATTAGAGTACTTTAGAACTGGTCCCATCAAATAACTGATCCCATCAAGTCTGTTGAATAAACCATTAAAGTTCAGACTTAATCAGTGGTGGGTTGCTGCCGGTTCAGACCAGTTCATTAGAACCGGTAGCGGAAATTTACCACAGCTCACAGAACCGGCAGCGATGACCGGCGGTCGCCGCTGCTTGCAAAAAAAAAAACCTCTGCGCATATGCAAAGGCTTCTGCGCATGCGCAGAGGGTCATTTCCGGGTCTTTTGCGCGATGTACCATCGCGATGCGAACCAGTAGGGAAGTTCAGTGGAACCCACCCCTGGACTTAATGCATACTGCAGAATATACAACTCAAGGAATTTAGGAAGATGTGGTCTTCTGTCATGATGAAGACAACATCATGAAGATGTGGCAGAAAAAGAGATTGAAGGGACATGTCTATATTGTAGTTAAGTACAAAGGCTGAAGAAAGGCCTTTATTTGCTTGAAAGAAAAGCCCACGCGGTATTTTGTATAACAATGTCAAGTTGTATATAAGATTATGACAGAACTATTGTTTATTTCAAATATGAGCCTGTAATAGTAGTATGGGAGACTTACATCTTACTCCTTTCATCTTGAAAAAAAAACACCTTATCTCTACTTAGGCCAATTATAAGTTCAAGAAAAGAAAGAGATTCTTTAAGCAGCTACTGGAACATAAACCACTGGTGTTTTCTGATAATAAACATAAATGACTGTAAAAGAGGTCTTCAAATAGTTGAACATCTGGAACAAAGATAATTACAGAGTGCTGCATAAAATGTAGAATCAAAGGGATTCTCTGAGTCATGTACCTTTTGGAGAAAGAATTCAATTTATTGTGCTGCTCATATACTGAAATAATTGAAACTCACTGACTGATTTACCAGAATCAAGATCATAACATTGCAGTGGAATTGTCAACAAGATGGCCTCTCAAGTAGGAATCACATATGTTAGCAACTGCTAGAAATCTGTTGGGAATTGTAAAAGCCCTCCTGCTGCATTTTTGTTGGTCTATGGCAGCAGTTAAAAGCAGAACCTCATAAGGTAGTAATTTCTGTCAACTGATGCCAGCAATTTAGCTTCATATTATCAAGACTTTTATGATTAAATCAGTACTGCAGGGCAGATGAGACTATAGGGGAAATAAAGATAACTATATAGCTAAGGTGGTTCTTCAATTCATTAGTCCTGCCTTCCATCTTGATTTTATTATTCCCTTCCCTCCTCCAGCCCCCCCCCCCCCATGGATATTCCTATGACCACCTTCTCCATTTATATTTCATCCTTGGAGAAACAAGGTTGGGAAAAAACTTGCTCTATTCAAATAATGATATAGATTTCTAAGCATAAAAGTAGGCTCAGGCAAATATTAATCCAGCAGTTATTTATAAATAAATAAATGGCATTTAAAAGAAAAAAACAAATAGAAACAGGGAACTTTACATTTAGTTTGCAGCATAACGTTTGCATACAATTACTTTACCAAAACATTTATGCAAAGAAAATAAATAGGGAAATATTATTCAGTTTCCTTTAACATTGGCCAAATGATGTGAATTTTATTGGGGAGAAAGGAATATTTTAATTAATACATAAAATTAAAAATACGGCATGTTAATAATTAAAATTACAGCTGTGTCATAGGGTTCTTTGGAATAACAATAGAAGCTTTGTAATTTTAATGTTCCATAATGTGGCAAAGTCAAAGATGCAGAATTCAAAGAAAAGAAAAAATAAATAAAAAGAAGTTACTTCCAATTATATTTTACAACAGTTGTAAATATAAATATAAATATAAAATCACCTCTTACTTTATGGTTACAGTAAGCTTACAGCTTATTTTATTGTCTACATTTTTTATAATCTACTAGTTTTATACTAATTGGAATACTGCATTCAGTTTTGGTCACCACGATGTAAAAAAGATGTTGAGACTCTGGAAAGAGTACAGAGAAGAGCAACAAAGATGATTAGGGGACTGGAGGCTAAAACATATGAAGAACGGTTGCAGGAACTGGGTATGTCTAGTTTAATGAAAAGAAGGACTAGGGGAGACATGATAGCAGTGTTCCAATATCTCAGGGGCCGCCACAAACAAGAGGGAGTGAAGCTATTCTCCAAAGCACCTGACGGTAGGACAAGAAGCAATGGGTGGAAACTGATCAATGAGAGAAGCAACTTAGAACTAAGGAGAAATTTCCTGACAGTTAGAACAATTAATCAGTGGAACAACTTGCCTCCAGAAGTTGTGGGTGCTCCAACACTGGAAGTTTTTAAGAAGATGTTGGATAATCATTTGTCTGAAGTGGTGTAGGGTTTCCTGCCTGGGCAAGGAGTTGGACTAGAAGACCTCCAAGGTCCCTTCCAACTGTTATTCTATTCTAATCTTAAAACCATATATCATAAAATCTTTTTTTTCTGTTTCCCGCAAAAAGTCAATAAGGGCTTTCCAATCATCATTAAATTTAAACAATGTCCTATCTCTAATTAAAGCAATCAATCTGACCATCTCATCAATTTCCATCATTTTCACTATTCATTCCTCCATTTTGGGTAAAGTTGAATCTTTGCACGTTATAATACAGTAGTCTCATTGCAGTCATCTATATATATAAAAGCGAAAACCACTCACACATTAATCATGAAATCTCCAGAACCGTAAAGCCTACAAACTTGAAATTTGCCACGTATGTTCCTCTTGGCTTCTAGGTGCTCACTAAGAAAGGATTTTTCAAAATGACCATCGCAGCATGAGTATTTCTTATATTAATATTAACAAGCTCTGATGCTAAGGAGTCTACTCCCCCCTCCCCACCTGAAAAGAAATCTGATCCAAATGCAAAACACAAGCAGAGGAGTTTCAGTTTTGCTTTTGCTTTCACAGCAGCAAGCAGCTTTACTACAGAACAGTTGAGCTAAGCCACGCTAGCCAGATGAATACTGATGGATGCTGGTACAGATTCCCCCCTGGGGAAAGATGAATCTGTTCCTTCTACTTTAACACCAGTGAAAGGGAAAAGAGGCAAAAAACGGAGGAAAAGATTTACAGATGCGATTAGGAAAACGCAAGTAAGGGAAGCTGCCTGTTTCTCCCATGGCCAGTTCTATGGCATGCTCCAGAGTCAGTTCACCTGACAGCCTGGTCATCCTCCAGCCAGAGAGCAAAACCAGGAATGTTGTTTACAGGGAGGTCCTGAGCAATTCATCTGAGGGACGAATTTAAACTCTATGCTATGCAAATAATGTCTTCATCTGTAACAGAAACTTAGCTTACCATCTCTAACAAAAAATGTTAACTACTCATTAATTTTCAAGCTTTAAGTGTCAATTTATCAAGCCCCATCACATAATTTCGTAGCGAAGCACGGGTATCAGCTAGTCATATATAAAAACAAATTTTGATAATTTTTTCCAGCACTGAGTTTTCTTTCTAAGCAGATCTCCTTTAACCAGGGGTGAAATGCTACCAGTTCGGCCCGGTCCGGCCATACCGGTAGTGGCGGCCGTGGTGCTCTGCCGACCTGCCCAGACATCGCCATTTTCTTGTATTTAACCCTCTGAGCATGTGCAAAGCATTCTGCGCATGCGCAGAGGGTGAAAAAGTGTGCGCTTCCGAACCGGTAGGGAAGGTAAGTAGATTTCACCGCTGCCTTTAACTATACTGTAACTATAGATTTAGTTGACTGCTGAAATCCAGAAACAGAGAGAAACACTCTTATTTGAAATATTTTGCTTCTGGGACAGATTTAGTAATTTATCTCTGAAAGAACTGGATATAAAAATATTGATTTAAATCACAATAAAATACAGTTCAAAGAACATGCATTGATTGGACTGCTTTGATACAACAGGGAAAATGCATGCCGTTAAAACTACACATTTAGAAAGGATGAATAAAGAAATGATGGCAAAGAAAATGTATCTCCAGATAATGGAGGAGAGACACAAAACTGTTAATAAATGCAGTAAAGATTTTGTGATCTATCATCTTGAATATGTGCCTAATCTGCTTGGAATACAAGAAATTCCAGTGGTGTCATTAGAGGACTTTTCAACAAGGATTTGAAAATCCTTGAATGGGAGGGTGAAAGAAAGGTGATAGTGTCACACGGGAGCTACTCGAAAACTTCTCCAGCATTGTTGGTTTTGTTGTTCAGTTTTAAAAGTTAGGGAGCTAGACAGGACACTCCTAAGAACATGGAGGATCAGTGGTAGAGCCGTTGCTAAGAAGAAAATCAATACTTTATGCCAGATGTGTCTGTAGTTTCCCTCTACAGCAGGCCCAAAGGAAAAAAATAAGGAAGCAGCCACTTCTTCTCTACTGCTGCCTAGTTAAGGGGGGGGGGGAGTGAACACAAACTCTGCCATATTGCCCAAGACTCGTTTAAATTTGGCAGCAACAGTGCTTGAAAACATGGAGCCGGAGGGAATTTAGAAGCATAGAGTTATTTAGGCTCTCTTAGTCACAAAATATCAAAGTGCATCAGTAATGGTGAAGTTCCTCACGCACTATCCACACCTAGGAATATAAACTTATTCCCTGAAGGAAAAATATTAGTATGCAAAACATTTTGCTTTTAAAGTCAAGAAATGCTTTCTGTTGACAAGGACATTGAATATGAACACTACATATTCTGTGGGCCTGCTTCCACAATATTTTCAACCCAGTCAGCCAATAGACCAGTCAGCTCCCATTACCGGCAGAGTGGTACCATACAATCTCATTGCAGTAGAAAGCCAGTGTTTTATGCTGCCTGGCTTTAACATTAAGTTCTGTAATCAACAAAGTCTTGCAGGAAAGAACTATTTTCACATGGTCTTGAAAAAGCATCAACCTTGGTGTCAGTTAAATATTTAAGAAAAGGTTTGGAGAGATGCCACTTAATAGAGTTGTATTCAGGTGACTAAAATCTTGATAGAATTCTCAATAACAGAAATCAGAAACAGAAATCTGTAACCCAGGTTTTTAGTAGTCTTGTTGTGGCATTCCCTAAAAATTAGGTTTAAGTGGTCTACAGTAATTAGGAATGTACATTTATGGAATGTAGACTTTATTTGACAAATGAAGTTAGCTCTCTTTTGCTCTTAGTCCATTTTTCCAACTCCTTAATGGTGGGGTGGTGTTTGTGTGTGTGTGCGTGCATGCACGTGTGCACACACACATGCACACAATCTAGGTATCTTTTTTAAAAAATAGATTGCGATTGAGTTTGGCTCTGTATATATTTTAACTGGATGGTTTTCTCTGTAGATAACTGCTATAGAAGCAATGGATTTTGTTCATTTCTCTGTCTGTCTCTGTCTCTGTCTCTGTCTCTGTCTCTGTCTCTGTCTCTCTGTCTCTCTGTCTCTCTCTCTCTGTCTCT
>QLTV01001684.1:4250597-4280772 GCA_003457575.1 Thermophis baileyi | reverse complement strand
CTCTCTCTCTCCCTCTCTCTCTCTCTCTCTCTCTCTCTCTCTCTCTCTCTCTCTCTCTCTCTCTCTCTCTCTCTCTCTCTCTCTCTCTCTCTCTGTCTCTCTCTGTCTCTCTCTCTCTCCCTCCCTCCCTCCCTCCCTTTCAAACTTCTCATAATTTGGAAAAGTTTGATAATTACAAGGCCATTTTTTAAAAAATGGCATGCTGTTAGCATGTTTTCATTTGTACCCTATCTTGTTTTAGTACCGGGATGGGCAAGCCCCATATAGAGCATATTGCAGTTGTCCAATCTGGGCATTATATTTTTTTATACTTAAGAATATTTCTTAGAATTAATTTAAATATTTCAGGTGAACAAAATGGAATTAATTTTTCATCTGGAATATTCCAGATCATTTTAAAGCAATACCTCCTTTTCTGTTATAATTAATCTTCAATAACCAGCAGTACTAAAATAATATACAAAAAGAATGGTTAATAGGCTTTTCCTTAAGATCCTCTCCACAAGCCCTTTAAATAATACATTTTACATCAACACAGAGTTTATTTCAAAAAGTTGAGAAAGTACTTATTCAGAAGCAAGCCAGGTTCACTGTGAGGGTCACTTTCAATTATTTTCACAATTTCCATCCAGATTCTGGTTAAAAACATTAATTAATATTCCTTCAATTAACTATTCCATTCATCCATCATAATTATCTCAGTCAATTACACTTAAAATGCACAATTCATTTTGCATGATCAGATTGTTTGTTTTTACTTTCCAAGATATGAGAAGTGCTCATTTAAATGCTTTTACTGTTCAAGAATAAAGTATGGTATATTCCTTTACTTTATATGTACTTCCTAGCTAATAGGAACATAAATTGTAAGGTTGATAGCCATGTTAGTCGATGGTAGCAACAATGTGAAGGTGTCTGGTAGCACATTTTCTGACTAATAAATTATATTAAAAGGCATAAGCTTTCATGTAAGCTCATGTAAGCTTATATCTTTTAATATAATGTGTTAGTCAGCAAAAGTGCTGCCAAACTCCTTCTGAGCAATGCATCAGTATCTGCAGTCTTGATGCTGCTTCTGGATTGTTTCTGAATCAGTTGATTTCCAGTCTTCTAGATGAGAGTTAGTTCTCCTAATTTACCACCTAAAGACACAATGGAGTACTTAGGATCAAGCCAAGAGCAAGATAAAAAAAAATCTATCCACATTAAGGATACCAATTCAACAGGAGTTATGCATTGAGATAGACCACAGATAACATGGCAAAGCAAGGCAAAACTGCCTCTATTCAGAGATTTGCAGAATGATCACTAGCTAGCTAGTCCGTGTTCTCTCTCATTGCCTCCTCTTTCAAAAATCTTCATTCTCTAAGGCCAGTGGGTGACTCCACAAGATTACCTTGACAAATCAAACACTGCTTGGTTAGCCTTCTAGACTTCAAAAAGTCTGTTAGTTCTTCCTTGATCCTGTCAAATTTCTGCCTCTTTGGAAGAGGAATTATTTGACCAGGTGTGGCATTGGACCATCTTACAGGCATGACTTAGCCATAAAGCCAATTATTGTATCAATTTTATGCTAGTAGACAAACAGGAATCAAAGTCTGGGGATCAGTAAGATAGGCATTAAGCCAGTCACTCCTTTGTTCCTCGCTACAAATCCCCACCTCCATTCTTCACATCTCAACCAAATGTCACTGTATTTACAAAAATAAAGTGGTGTACTGATGCTGATCTGATATTAAGGACCATCATAATATGCAGAAAAGTTCAAGCTGACAAGTATATTTTGCCAGCATTGTTCAATAAAGGTTTTGCACTGTTCATTTCAAAGCAAAAACTTTGAAGGGAGGGAGATAAAATCTAGCCACTCCTGATTTTCCAAGGATTTTGGGATGTGCAAAAACTTCTTTGGCTCAAATGTATTACAGTAGAAATAGATGTATTTGTTAAGCACCATTAATTATACCCAGCTAAAATTGAACTGTCAGAAACCATGAAGCACTCATAAGAAAAATAAAAACTACACAGTAAAAACTAGTCAACCAGAAAAAAGAAGGGTTTACTGAGTCAAAAATGTGGGCTTTTTTTGTGTAAGCATACATGTGAAAGCTTTATAGGAATGTCATGATTACAAGGGGATCAGCATCTATTTTACCTCAGGGCTTATGAAGGCAGTCAGATTTTCAAAGACTTTTTGAATATCATCAGGGGTGGGAGTCATATAAATCTCTGGGGACATTTGGCAGGCACTGCAAAAGAAAATGTACAACTCCTGGATTCCAACAGTTGATGTCATTTAATCAAAGGGACTCATAGTATGCCCATTCTGCATAATCATACAGGCTGGGTGGAAACTGTGTAAAATAATTAGGCCCCATGCCTTGAAGGGTTTATAGGTGGTAGCAAGTACCTTGAATTGCACCTAGAAGCCAAATGACAACCAGTGCAGTCATGGAAATGAAGCAGACATTCATGTTGACTGAGGCTAGAAAGAAGACAAAGCCTCCTTAGATAAATGTTCCTATGTTTTCTTTCTAGCACTGCTGCTATCATCTGAATCCTCCCACCAGCTGAAGGCATTGTAAACATAGCTAACCATCATGAGGTCAATATTCTCCTATTGTTCTTGGAAATAATGTGGCCCTATTATTTATTTTATTTATTTTTATTTTATTTATTTATTTATTTATTTTGTTAAGCATGTATATGATTACAGCAAAGTATAAACATTAATATGAGTATATAATAAGTACAAACATGGTTTTGAGTACATATTTAGGACAGGGACGGTAGGCACGCTGGTGCTCTTATGCACGCCCCTCTTAGGAATGGGGTGAAGTCAATGGTAGACAGTTTAAGGTTTTACATTAAGTTTGTATCTATTGTGAGCTCGTGTATTGTTGCGGTTGAAGCTGAAGTAGTAATTGACAGGTAGGACATTGTAGCAGATAATTTTGTGTGCTAAACTTAGGTCAGATCGAAGGCGGCGTAGTTCTAAATTTTCTAGGCCCAAAATTTCAAGTCTGATGGCATAAGGTATTCTGTTGCGAACAGAGGAATGGAGGACTCTTCTCGTGAAATATCTCTGGACATTCTCAATTGTATTAATGTCCGATATGTAGCGTGGGTTCTGGTTATTAACCAGTAGTGGGTTCTAAACCGTGTTGCTACCGGTTCACTTGTGAGCATGTGCGTGCTCGTGCGTGCGTGCGACACTTCTGCGCATGCGCAGAAGCATCCCGGGTGGGTGGGCGGAGACTCCCGCCGCCACCGCTACCAGTTCGCAGAACCGGGCCAAACCGGGAGCAGCCCACCACTGCTATTAACCCATGTCTCTGAACTTTCAAGTCAGAGTAGAACATTGTAGATATTTTGGATTAAAACTTCCCTCATCTCTTATTACTGACCATAATAGCTGGAACTGACTAAATGTACATTATATCACAAACTTTTTGGCAGATTACTTCCCATGTGAATTCAAATGCACAGGAGGAGAAATTTTTGGAAGCTGGTGATTTGCTAGGCTTTAACTATCTTGTTACAGTGGACCCTTTATTTCTCAGTGGTTGGAAGGTTACACATTTTTGACAATTTTTTTCTGTAATTGCCAGGGAATATGACAGCTCACTGGCACAATCTTTTTCTTAGTATACATGAGAAAACTGATCTAGTGTAAATCCAAGCTGAAGATCTACCAAGATTTGTCCATCATAAACAAAAATAAGTAAGACAGATAGTCACCCAGAAATATTTTTTCTCCCAAAATTTGAGCCCAAAATTTCTGTTGCTAAGTGAGACATTTGTTAAGTGAGTTTTGGCCCATTTTACAACCTTTCTTACAGTAACAACTGTTACAAGTGGTTGTTACTGTTTTAGCTGTAGAATTGTATGAGAAATAAACAAAGGAAGGAAGGGAGGAAAGAAGGAAAGAAGGAAAGAAGGAAAGAAGGAAAGAAGGAAAGAAGGAAAGAAGGAAAGAAGGAAAGAAGGAAAGATAATCAGGGCATGTTTTTCCAACACGCCTGATTGAACAAACCATAATTACTGGGTTCACACAATATTTTCTACCATTCGCTATGCTTTACAAACGTAGTGATTGCATTCTGAAACCAAACAAAACACATTACTATGGGCATCACGGTGATACATGAATCCAGTCACAGAAAGATACATCATATGAAATATCCATGAACAACTAAGACAAAAAATAAAGGGATATGAGAATTATTCTTATTGTTAGACTGTTACTTCAGTCCAATGCATACTTATGAGTCTCTAATTTCACTAGGGCTGACTTTCAGGAAAGTATTACAGTAAAAGGAATGCAAACCCTACCTTTTTCCAGCTGGGACAGTAACTTGTAACTTTTGAATAACCTATTACAGTACAATCTACATCTCAATTGTGATTTCCAAAAGCAAATAATATAACAAAATCCAAATAAAGTGACAAACGACAGCTGTAATTCAATGAAAATTTGGGGGGGGGGAGAGAGAGAGAGAGAGAGAAAGAGAGAGAGAGAAAGAGAGAGAGAGATGAGACAGACAGAGACTCAGTCATGTCACAAAGTAAGGGATGGCATGCAATGGGTTAAAAAACATAATTGCAATATTTTATTATGTCAGAACAAATCTGTTAGATTATCCATTATTCTAAGGGTATGCAGCATGCTTATCACTTGTAAACAAAATCTTAAATATTATATATATTATTAAAATTTTTGCATCTCTAAAATTGATAAACTGTCCTCAGTTCAACACATACTGAAGTTTTCAACAGATTGAGCTGTTCCAATCATACCCTAACTATTTTTCTAAAGGCCTTTTCAATCAATATTACTATACTCTTCTATGTACAACATTAGTTAGTGCATGAACAAATTCAGAACAAATTGGCTATTGAGTTATAAAATGTATGTTTAACTACAAAGAAATAGAATCAGGTTGCCAGGCTACAGTCTAGCTTTGTTGTATGACTAGAATATATGGCATACAAAAAATATTATCCAGAAGATATATGTGTAAATATCATATGATCAAACAAATTTTTAAAAAACCTACAACCACAGGGGCACTCTGACTAAAGTACACAATGGTTCCAGAAGTCAGAGTATTGATTTAAAAATTTCATTAGGCAAAAAAAAATAATTACATATTTACATAGTAATCCTAGGCAATTCTGATTGAATAAAAGTTTCACTGAGTTCAGAAGACCTTATGTTCAGCTAATTGGTTATGGTAACAGAATATAGGAAATTTCTGGAAAGAAGGAATTCAGGAGTACAAGACTGGAATTTTTTTCCCCAAAAGGTAGTTAAAGCATCAGACTAGAAACCAGGAGAGTGTGAATTCTAATTCCATGATAGGCATAAAAGCCAGCTGGATAACTTTGGGCCAGTCATGTTCTGTCAACCCAATTCACTTCACTGGGTTGTTGTTGGGGGGGGGGGAGAAAAGTATATTGGATATGTTTACTGCCTTTATTATAAAAAATAATAAAGGAGGGATAAAAAAATTATTAGTATGAGATTACAGCTTTAACTGTAGGATTTTTGTCCAATGTAATAGTATACCAAGTCATTTTTCAGGAGAATGTTTATGTAATCAAACTGATATTGTCCTTATGCTTTATTCAGTGGTGGGATTCAGCCGGTTCTCTGAGGTTTGGGTAAGGTTCTTACCTGTAAGAAGTCCCATCTGGAAAGCGCTGCGGCAGAGAGAAGCAGCCAGGTTGAATGCTGTTTCTCTCTGCTGCAGGCCCACAGTGCTTTCCGGATGGGACTTACAGGACCCAAAGTGGCGGCTTACGGCTGCTAAATTTCGCTGTGCTGTACAAGACGCCTCCCAGCAAGAGCAGCAGAGGAGAGAAACAGCTGCCGACCCGGAGAGCACATGGAGCTCTCCGCGAGTGACCGAGGCTCACCCACCCCGAGGCGGCCCTTCAGCTGAGCACCTTTCCTTCGTGGGCAGCCGTGGTGAGCAAAGCGGGCAAGGTGCAGAGATCAGCTGGGCCGCATGGCCTGCGTGGTAGGCTGTGGTGAAGGCAGGCAAGCGGGCAAGGTGTGGAGATCAGCTGGGCCGTGTGGCTGGTGTGGTAGGCCACGGCAAAGGCAGGGAAGCGGGCGAGGCGTGGAGATCAGCTGGGCTGTGTGGTCTGGGCGAGCGAGCCAGAGAGTAGCTGGGTGCGGACGTGACTCTAGCCACCGGCCAAGGCAGGCGAGGTGAGATAGGTTGGGGTGGGGTGGATCAGGGCAGGGTAGGGTAGGGTGGAACGGGGCGTGGTGGGTGGAGAGGGGCATGGTGAGCGGGGCCAGCCAGTGGTGGGATTTGCCGGTTCGCTGAACTGCGCAGAATTGTAACAACCAGTTCGCCCGAACTGGTCCGAACCAGCAGCAGCCCACCTCTGGTTACATTCCCTATTCACAGGTCATTTTGAGTTACAATGGTCATTGGGACCAGAATTTCCATTGCTAGGTGATACAACCATAAAGCAAGATGTTACATGACTGTGCATCTTGCACAGTCATGTAACAGCAATCCAATAGTGACAGCAATCCAATAGTCCACATTACTGTTGTTAAGTGAGAACTACAAGTCATTAAGCAAGGACCTCATGTGACCATGACTTCCAACTTCCTGCTGGCTTCCAACAAACAAAGTCATTAGAAGGTCAGCAGGAAGTTGCAAGTCACAATCTCAACCCTTTCCTTCTTAGGTGTCTCACAAGCAGGATGGCAGGCAAGAACTATGAGTAGATGTATGGGTGGGAGGGTGCTATGGACAGGCGTAGGTGCATGTATGTGCTACAGAATATGAGAGCCCTACTGCCCAGGGGCTCCTCAAGAGAAAAAGTGCAGGAGTAGGAGTAACATGATATTTTGCTGGCTTCCCCATTGACTTTGCTTCTGGGAAGCCTGCAGAGATCATGATCATGTCTCCACAAATCATGATCACAAATCATGATCATGTCTCCACAAGACAATGCTATGTACATAATTTCAGGAATGGTCATAAAACCCTCTCATTCAGCACTGTTGTAACTTTGAATGGTCACTGTATGAATGGATGTAACTCAAGGATTACCTGTCCTGTATTTATCTGAAAGAAAAATATATAAAAATATAAAGATAAACAATAATCCTGTACAGTATCCATTTCCCCATCTTGTTATCTGAGGATTGCCAACTCCAGCTAAATCAGCTCCTCAGTATTTCCTCTATTTACGTAAAGTTCTTCCTTGGTTTTCCTTTCAATAAGATCATGATAACTGTTCAGAATGAAAACTCTAATAGACTCCAATGAAAACTGCAGTTTGATTAGATGCCAGCATTTTGTGGTAACCTCTCTCTACAGATAGAGAAAAAGAGGAGAAGAAAGCTTTCGAAGTAGTTTCCCTTTCAATCGAATTGAGCTAGAAGCAAAGGAACACAATGTTTGCCCAACAGTCTGACAGAGGCAGGCAGGCAAGTAACAATCATCTAAAGCGGGAATGTCCAACCTTGGCAACTTTAAGAATTGTGGACTTCCATTCCCAGAATTCAGAATTCCCCAGCCAGCCATGCTTGCTGGGGAATTCTGGGAGTTGAAATCTACAAGTCTTAAAGTTGCCAAGGTTGGACACCCCTGCTCTAAAACAAAGAAGGTTATGGAGCTAGTTATGTCAAGGCACACAGAACCCATAAGAGTCCAGACGCATCTAGCAAACAGTAATCTCTTTAATCCAGGTAATTCCAGAGTTGGTGCCTGCCTGAGTATATTAGGAGAACAAACCAAGGGTTCTACAGATCATTTATGTGAATCCAAGTCTTTGTTAGATATTTATTCCATCAACACTTTCGCTTTCAACTTCATCTGTAATAGTCTCTCACTATAGATTTCTTTTTTGGCAAGAGACCATTACATCTGCATAATTTCTTCAGAGTTTACAAATGACACATTGTACTCAGGTGCTAATATTCTTTTTTTTTTCCCTTTTTCTTTACTCTCATTCAGTGTTTGCAGCTATTCTAGGACTGTAATTTGTTTCATCACCAGCCTTAGCAAATGTTCTTCTAAACTCTGAGTTTATTCAGTGTTTGGTTACTTTATTTCTACCCCTTCAAACCTCTGCCAAATTTTAAATTAATTGATTTCAAGAATATAAGGCTCTACCTAAAGCTGAATAGAACCTTATTGTTTAAATTTAATTTGGTGTTTGCAAAGGAACTTCTTATAACTTCATCTTCCCACATGGATGTTTTATTACATTGTTAAGAATTATTTTTCCCCTTAGAAATAAAAGTAGTACTGGGGGGGGGAGGTCAGGACCAAATACATTTCCACAATAATCTTGCAGAATTCTCAGTAGGCTACATCTGAATCATCTTCTTATGAGCTATCTCTTGTAGTAATTAAATGCACCTCAAAACCATTCTTGTATCTTCCTGTACTATCTTCCAGATGCTTGGAATTGCTGATCAGATAAATAAAAAAATATTTCTGATGGCTATATGGACAAATCCACATATTCTTCTTTGACAGCATAACAAAAATGGTTTGCTGTTACCTTCTTCTGGGAGGACTTTTTCAATTTCTCTCAAGTTGATAAATTTAGCTTTTCCCGGTGGTCTCCCATCCAAGTACGTATTGCTATCTTGTGAGACTTCAGATGCAATCTTATTCATTGTATACCTTGCCCTATGGAACACTGTCTCTCCAACCAAGATCTGAAAGCTCCCAACCATTCTATCCTTCTGGAGAGCACTTAAAACCTGGTTCTTCCCCCAGTCGTTGGGTTAGGGCAAGGCTAAGGTGGATTGAGAAAGTGAGTGAAGACAGGACGTGGGACTGTTGCACCAGGTTTTTCTGTTATTCTTATATTGGGTTTCATATTGTTTTTTTTACTGTTTTTATACTTTGTAGTTGGTTGTAAACCTCCCAGAGTTGTTTTAAGATAGGTAGCTATATCACTTTTTGGAATAACTAAAAAGGTCCAATCCTGCTTAGCTTTTCAAGTTCCCTAAGGTCAGTTAGGAGCTGTTCCCATCTGTCTTGGTATGTGGGAATAACTTTGGGAAATGTGGGAAAGAAAGGCTGTCTAGGGAACAATCAGATAAAGGGAACAAGCAGATAAGAAGGGATGGGACCTCATGGATGTGTGTGTGTGTGTGTGTGTGTGTGGTAGTAGTAGTAGTAGTAGTAGTAGTAGTAGTATACTGTATATACTGTTCTCAAGAAGAGAACTCATTGACCTAAATGTACAGCTGTTAGATCAATGAACAACTAATTTCATTTTAATCTTAGATTATCAATGAATGAGTTCTGAGAAATGCTACCTATACTTTTGTCCAAATTAAAAATGATCTTTTAGTAACTGAAGTTCCTTTTGTAAGTTAGCATATCAGTGTCTTCCAACATATTTCCATATTGTATGTTAAGTCATAATAGTTTTTCGGAGTCTGACAAAATGTATTTTAGAAACCATTCAGTCTCCATAACAAGGAGGGGTGGGGAGGAATTACAAGCTGTATTAAGTCAGTGTTTGTTATTGGTTGAGAAAGCCAATATATGTCTTGAATAATATTTGCATTAGACAAGTATATATAGAATTGTAACTGTTTATTGTTAAAATGTCATATATTTTGGTCATATATTTTTCGGTAGTATGTAATGGAAGCTCTGAAGAAACCAAGATTTGTTAATATACTAACAAATCCCAGGCAAGAAAGAGAAATATTGCTGAGATAGTGACAGAGACATACTGTATTAAGGCAGAATGCACTTAACCACAGTTTCTTGACTTGCCATAGATGGCTGTGTTTGTACAATATCCTAAACCAGGAGTGTCAAACTGGCGGCCCGTAGGCCGGATGAGTTACGTGCAGGCCACGCCCACCCCAGCTCCACGAATGGGGAAAATGTCATAAACATCACGTGATGGCAATGTGACGCAGTGAGTTTGACACCCGTGTCCTAAACCAATGGTTCTTAAACTGTTTGACCCAATTACCATTTTTCCCGGACTCAAATAATGTTAACTCACAAAAAAATTCCCAAATGGTTTTACACATGCTTCTCAGTGGGTGGCAGTTCCAAATTGGATCTCGATTCACAAAGAAGCAATTGCATGTAGTTCTATGTTAACAATGGTAATTGGGAATGAAATTTCTGTTGCTAAGCAATGCAGTTGTAAAGCATTATGTCATGTGGCCATGTCACTTAGCAATGGCAGGTCCAGCTGCTATTATCAGGTGACTCCCATGCTATCATTAAGTGAGAACATCACATGGTCGCCATTTGCAACTTTCCTCATTGACTTTGCTTGTAGGAAGCTGGCAAAGGTTACAAAGGATAACCATGTGATTGTGGGTACTGCAATAGCCAGATCTTCAGGAATCAGTTGTAAGTTCCAGTCATTCTGTGCCATTGCATATTTGAATGGTAGTTAAGCAAGAACCACCTATACTAGAAGAGTCGTCATGGTGTCATCACATGATGTATCATGACTTTTTCCCCTTCGCTAAACCAGTCATGGGCGTGGCCAGCGCGTGAGGCATCCAGCCTGCGGGCCGCGAGTTTGACACCCCTGACCTATACAAATAGCTCTATTACACCTGGTTTAAAAACCACTATCCTAAGCATTAACCTTGCTCCATAAACTACAATGTCACACACAGAACTTAACCACATTTGGCTTAGTGTAGAGGTATAACATCTAAAGGCCCAGGGCTATATGCAGCCTCCAAAGTCCTGGGTGTTTTTCCAAGTACCTTTTTCCAAGTTGCCACTGAATTATCATTTTTAATGTGGTACAAGTGGAAACTGAATATATGAAATGTATAATAATTAATTAATTATTAATTAATTAGACTATAATTAATTGTAATGACACATAAATTAAATCAAGGGTAGCTTTTGAACCAACTACACCTACTTTGTGTGCTCTTTAGCCTTCTATTGACTGAAATTAAAACATGATCATCAAGGTGGCGCAGTGGTTAGAGTGCAGCACTACAGGCTACTCCAGCTGACTCCTAGCTTTTGACACCCCTGACCTATACAAATAGCTCTATTACACCTGGTTTAAAAACCACTATCCTAAGCATTAACCTTGCTCCATAAACTACAATGTCACACACAGAACTTAACCACATTTGGCTTAGTGTAGAGGTATAACATCTAAAGGCCCAGGGCTATATGCAGCCTCCAAAGTCCTGGGTGTTTTTCCAAGTACCTTTTTCCAAGTTGCCACTGAATTATCATTTTTAATGTGGTACAAGTGGAAACTGAATATATGAAATGTATAATAATTAATTAATTATTAATTAATTAGACTATAATTAATTGTAATGACACATAAATTAAATCAAGGGTAGCTTTTGAACCAACTACACCTACTTTGTGTGCTCTTTAGCCTTCTATTGACTGAAATTAAAACATGATCATCAAGGTGGCGCAGTGGTTAGAGTGCAGCACTGCAGGCTACTTCAGCTGACTGCTAGCTGCAGTTCAGCAGTTCAAATCTCACCGGCTCAAGGTTGACTCAGCCTTCCATCCTTCCGAGGTGGGTAAAATGAGGACCCAGATTGTTGGGGGCAATATGCCGACTCTGTGAACCGCTTAGAGAGGGCTGTAAAGCGGTATATAAGTCTAAGTGCTATTGCTATTGCTATAAACAGTGGTCCAGATCCACATTACGGCTGTCAAACAGAAAATACCATGTTAAAAGGTTTCATCTGAGACACTTTCTCACAAAACACCAAGGACGTCTTGTGAATAAAGTTTCGTACAGAATATTATAAAATGCACAAACTGTTTGGGTTCTTCAGTTTGTTTACCACAATAGCCACCAAGCACACTAATCTAACCCAATATCATTGCATCAATAATGAATACATTCACTCTGATATCCTATAATGCAGGAACATCTTTCTCCATCCAGTGGCAACCAGAACATTGTTGTTGTTCAAAATACTTTGCACTTCTAAGTTTTTATGATACATTATATTTCTGGTACTTGCAAACTCTGAAAAGATTTTAATAATTTATTGAGGCACTGGGGAGTTACCATATGAAATAAAGATGAGGCATTATTTCTGTCACAAAGGGGGAAAGCATCTTTCTGATCCTTTCTCACTTCCCTACTGACTCTTGAAGACTGCAATGGCTTTATATTTTCTATGTACAAAATGCTTCCCACCTGAGAACAACAAACTGACTTGATCAGCTGCAATCTTCAACACGGAAGGCTGAAAAGGCAGAAGAAACTCATTGTAATTTGTAGCTTTTGAAATCAGTTTCAGCTGGGAACTCCAGGTGGGCTTTGTGCTTTTATACACAAGAAATAAATGATTATTCCAACCCAGGTAATATGTTTGGTTGCACAGTCAGTCAGATATTTAGACTGGTTTTGGCATTTTGGTCCACCTATCAAGTCCTTCCCAAGGGACCCAGGATAGGCAGATGTTGTTCAACAATGTTAAAAGTATCATTGTAGGATATAAGCTATTCCAAGTAAAGCTGCTTTTTGCCATTGACTGATGGTTATTTTGTCAATGTCAATGGAGTTCAAGTGGTGTTCCAGATGTTTTGGGATTGCACCAAAGGCACCTATTGCTATTGATATTATTTTTTGCTTTCTTTTGCACTGTTATTCTGCTACAGTTTGCAAGTCTTTGCATTTTGTGATTCCCTCCACTTCTTTCTCTTCTATTTTGCAGTCTCTACTACCATCCACTACCCAGACGGTGTCTTTTTTCTTAACAATTGTTATGTCTGGGGTGCTATGTGGCAGGTGTTTCTTTAATTGAATCTAAAGTCCCAGAATACTTTAGCTTCTTCGTTTACTTGTACTTTGTCTATTTTGAGTTCCCACCAGTTCTTTGTGGCAATGGATCAAATGCCTTTTTATAATCAATCCTGATCATATGTAAATTCCTTTCTCAGCTTTTGCAATTCTCCAGAAATACTTTAGAAGTACTTCAGATAACTTGATAAATTGAAGTGTTTTTTTATCAGGGCAACCTGGTCTATCCAAATATGGGACAGAGCATACTGCTTCTGTTTTCGCCTTTCAGCCCCAATCCAGGAGCCTTCGCAGGCAGCCGCTTTCGCGACAAACTGTTTTTGTGTTAAATTGTGTTAATTTGTCGGTAAATATAAATTTGATAAATTGAATTTGACAAAGTGCATGATATTGGCCTGTAGTTTCCAGGTATCATCCCTTTCACTAGGTCTTTTTGAATCAGGTAATTTTTCCAGTTATTAGCCAGTCATTGATGTCTCATTTATGAAATACTTCATTAAGTTATTTAGCTTTAATTAGATGTAAACTAGTCAGATATTTGAATCAAAAGCCATGCAACTGATCATTTCCAGGAGCTGTCATCTTTTACCATTTCTTCTATTATTATTAGTTCTTCCATTTGATTTTTACTAAATATTGTATTATTTAGTAACATTTGTGTGTTTATTTACCTATTAGGAAAAATATTGGCAATGTTTTTAGGGTTATTGTGCAATCTTGGAGGAAAATGTTTTAAGTAAAATTTTAAAATGTCTAATAAAGAAGAATATTTGTAGTTCAGGGTTGAAATGAGAGGTCCCTGGTGCTCTCTGAGTTTGGTTGTTTTCTTGAGGACCATTTCATTACCCAAAATAGATGGTGGTAATAATTAGTGGTTATTATTACCATTAGTGGTAATAATAAAATATTTACAAGAAAACAACCAAGCTCAGAGAGCACTAAGGACCCTCATATAAAATGTCTCTTGATTGAACATTTTTTGGCAAACTCATGAGATTTCCAGCATTTTAAAAGATATATTTAAAGAGATTTCGTAGATGCCATCTGGAATATCATGCTGTGACTCATGGATCATAATTGTTTCCATAATACTTTTACCATTATCCTCAAGTAATATTTATTTCTTTGTCTCACATGCCGCTTCAACAGAGCCAAATATCTGTGCTCACAGAACTTCTGTATTGTGATCAAGTCACACAGTAAATGTATAAACATACATACATACATACATACATACATTTGCCTGGCATAGCTGAAAGAATAGAATATTGAATGCGTCTCAGGAAATTGTACAGCCTATTGATTAGGTGGTAGATGGTGATAATTTTGTGTGTGTGTGTGTATACACACACACACACACACATATATATACATACATACTGTACATACATACTGTACATACAATATATATATACACACATATATATATATACACATATATACATACATACATACATACATACATACACAAATATAAGCAACTGTGAATAGCTGAGTGTGCAAGGAGATGCTGCACTCAAATCCAGACTCTGGAGCATAAATGCATATGGATGATTATTTGTTTTCACATTTTATGTATCTGTTCTGGATAATACAAGCAAAATTCATGGAACTGCAAGAAAGGAAACTTTAACAAAGTATAAAGTATGTAGAATTTGTGAGAGCAAATGTTTAAAAACTGGTGCATGATTTAAATGTACAGAGGTTGAAAAGAGGTAAACAGAAATCCATTTTAACATTCAATTTAAATTAAATTTATATTCAAGATTAATTTTAATTAATTACAAAATTAAAAGACTCAGAAAATAATCTTTAACAGAAACAGTTGACATGCTCTCTATTTTTTCTTCAACTCTCGAATTTTGAGTTATTATCTATTGATTAAGCATGCCTGTGATTTAGTACTGTCACTCAATTGACTTGGGCTGCCTGTATATCATGCAATTTTTGCAAACTCTCTGGAATTACTCTTTCCTGAAGTTTCATTAAACCTGCTCCTGACTCTAGTTGTTGTTTGATCAGTGGAAAAGACACAAGCTCCTCCAGTGCCTCTTGTCTAACAAACAAACAAAATAGTGATAGAAAAAAAATTCATTTCAGTAATTGCACCCATTTAATTCAAGGAAACGAACATGATGGAAGTTAGTGTTTTTAAAGCACTAGCCAATTTTTTTCCTCTACACACATACTCTATGCATTTTGTAGTGCTGACGTATTTTTCACTTCTGTTGTTGCCTTCAGTTTCAGCTATTTTAATGCTAGCTTCAGCTAGAGTAAACTCCTGCACTGATTGATTA
The DNA here is from genome assembly GCA_003457575.1 of Thermophis baileyi. Lineage (NCBI taxonomy): Eukaryota > Metazoa > Chordata > Lepidosauria > Squamata > Dipsadidae > Thermophis > Thermophis baileyi. The sequence continues at coordinate 4,265,695 of QLTV01001684.1, read as the reverse complement.
CCACTTATAGTAATTTGTATTTTATGAATTAATGGAGATATTTTGCTCAATGCAAGAAAGCTCAGCTGTATTTAAAAGGCAGAACTAATTAATCCAAGAAACCATATTGATGTTTTTATTATTGATTTCCTATGCAGTTTATTTTTGTATTTTTACTCTTTAAATAACTTCATAATCCATCCAGGTGGACTCAGATTATTTATCAGATTAGAAATAGTAATAATAGTAACAAAATAAAGTTATTCTGAGTTGATTTTAATGTTTGGTAACCACTTCCATACAATTTTATTGGCAATAGCATGTGCTCTATTGTTGAGCCGAAGGGTTGGAATAACTAAGGCGACACCGTGCATGCTCTAGAACACAACCTTTATTAACTGTAACTCACTAATCAACCTAGTTAACGATCTGAGGTAACGCCGTTTGACAGCTCCCCTTTATAGTCAGCTGTCAAACGGCCTGGTCAATCATGGCCGTTCTTTGTTCCCGCTCCTAGAGCGACCCCTAGTGGCATGCCGGAACATTACACCCCTTTAAGCCAAGTTGGCGCAAGCATACTCCTGTAAATATGTCGGACGGCGCCAGATCCACCCAGATCTTCGTGGCTCTGCCGGCCTCTCATCTGCAAGGGGAGTGGAAGCTGTCAAGGCCGGGCGCCTCCCTTCTGCTTCTGTTGTCGGACCCCCCTCCCAGGCTGGCTCCATAGATTCAGGTAAGTCCGACTGGAGCGTTTCGTTGAGAGGGTTGTCTATCGGCATAGGCTGTATGCTCTGACCCGGATTCCCTAAGACCCGTTCGGGGGCATTGGGCGGACTTTGATCCTGTTTGGGAGCTGCGGCCGTGGTCCACCTAGCCCTCCTCTAATGAAACCTTGTAAGAGAATGGGCCCCCACACCCACAATCATGCCGTGCAGCCACAGGGGGTGACCCTGGAAATTCCTAGCATAAACCCGGGTGCCTATGTCATACGAGCGGAAGGGGTGAGCTGAATCCAGGGATTTCTTGGGAATGAACAGGGGGTGTAACCTGTCAAGTGTAATTCTCAGGCACCTACCCATCAGTAACTCCGCTGGGCTCTTGTTGGTGGTTACGCAAGGCATTGTGTGCTGAGTTATCAGCAATTCCCCTAATTTCACCTGCCAGTCTCTGGAGCCTAACTTGGTCAGGGTCTCCTTGGTCGTTCGCACCATGCGTTCAGCCATTCCGTTACTGGCCAGATGCCAGGGCGCGATCAGGCCGTGCCTGATTCCCAAACTAGCCAAAAAACTCTCAAATACTGCTGATGTTAGCTGTGGGCCATTATCCGAGATCAGTAGATCCGGTAAACCGTGGGTGGCGAATAAAGCTGTGAGGCTTCTGATGACGGCTTCCGAAGTGGTGGAATGCATTAACCGCACCTCCAACCACTTGGAGAACGTGTCGACCACCACTAGGAACATGTGCCCTTGCACCGGGCCGGCAAAATCAACATGGATGCGTGACCATGGTCCCGCAGGGGTTTCCCACTCCCGGGGCGGGGACTTCGGAGGAGCTGCCCTAGTGTCTTGGCAAGGATTGCAGGTAGACACCCACCCCTCAATGTCTTTATCCACCCCCGGCCATCACACGTAGTTACGGGCCAGCGCTTTCAGGCGCATGATGCCCGGGTGACCCTTATGCAACGTTTTCATCACTGGCCTGCGCAATGAGGGAGGAACAACCACCCTATCCCCCCAGAGCAAGCAACCCCACAAAACAGAGAGTTCCAATTGGCGGGTCTTAAACGGATGGAACTCCTGATGAAGCTTATCAGTAGGCCACCCACGAAGGACCCACGACATTACCCTGGACAACACCTGGTCACATGCAGCCGCACGAGCGATATCGAGTGCAGTAATAGGAAGCTGGAGGTCAGCGATAGTGAGGACAGATGCCGCAGGGGCAGGGTCCTCAAGGGCAATTGGCAGGGGGCAGTGGCTCAATGCGCCAGCGTGCGCCAAGTGCTTCCCTAGCTGATGGGTCAGAGTATAGTCATAGCTGGCCAGGAACACCGTCCACCGGGTCATTTGCAGCAACAGCACGGGAGGAGTTTGTCGATCGCCAGACAGAAGCCCCAGTAGGGGCTTATGGTCAGCAACCATCTCGAAGTGTCGGCCGTAGAGGTAGTGATGAAAACGGCGCACGCCAGCAACCAATGCCAGCGCCTCCTTGTCGATCTGGCTGTAATGGCGTTCAGCCGAAGCCAGGGTTCTAGAAAAGAAAGTGATAGGAGCCTCCGAGCCATTTGGCAACCTATAGCTCAAGACAGCCCCCACGCCATACAGCGAAGCATCGCAAGCAAGGACTAGTGGCAGATGTTCACAGTACTGGGCAAGGACGGCGTTTGACAGGAGCAACTGTTTGACAGCTGCGAAAGCAGCTTTCTCCCGCTTCCCCCAACACCAGGGGGCGTTTGTATCAAGAAGGCGATGCAGCAGTTCCGCCACCGTCACCTTATGCAGGAGAAAAATAGCATAAAAGTTCAAAAGGCCAAGGAAAGCCTGTAGTTCCGAGCAGTTGGTGGGTGCTGGTGCATCCCGGATGGCCTTAGTCTTAGCAGCGGTAGGATGGATTCCAGAAGAGTCCACAAGGAACCCCAGAAACTCCACCTACAGAACGGTGATGACGCACTTCTCGTGCTTAACTCTGAGGCCGACTTGCTGAAACTTAGCAAGTACAGAACGGACGCGGGTCATTAGTTCAGAGCGGTTGGAGGCTGAAATTAAAACATTGTCGAAATAGGGAATTGTCCCTGGGATTCCGTGTAAGAGGCACTCCATTAAGCTCTGAAACACCCCAGGGGCGATACTGATCCCGAACTGGAGGCGGCGGCAACGGAAAGCCCCTCGATGAGTAATTATGGTTTGGGCTTCAGCAGCTGCTTCGTCCGCAGGCAGCTGCTGGTAAGCCTGGGACAAGTCAAACTTAGCGAATATTGCACCTCTGCCCATGGAGTGGAGCAGGTGCTGGACGACAGGCACAGGATATGCGTGGGCAGGAAATGCACGGTTTACGGTGCATTTATAGTCAGCACACAAACGAATGCTGCCATCTAGCTTAACAGGTGTTACGATGGGTGTCTCCCAACGTGAGTGATCCACCGGTTCCAGTACACCTTGGGAGATCAACCTGTTGAGTTCAGCGTCCACCTTAGGCCTCAACGCCAGGGGCACTCGACGAGATTTGAGGTGAATGGGCGCCACTAAGGGGTCCAGGCTAAAAGATATCGGTGTGCTAGTATATGTGCCCAATTGTCCATCGAAAATGGAGGGAAATTCCCATGCTAATGAGTCACATTCATCCTCCCCCCTCACGGCATTAATTCCTCCTATGGTTAGTCCCAATGAGGAAAACCAATCAAGTCCCAAAGGGCCTTGAGGGGATTCTCTACTATGACAAGGGGTAAGCAGCCACTGAACTGTTTATATTGGACATTGAAATACCCCTTGCCCGCAATAGGAATTGAAGAGCCCTGATAGTCTTTCAGCACCAAGGGACAGGGCTTTAAGTGACACTTGGACATCTTCGGGATCAGCCGCTTAATTGTGCTCCAAGACACAATGGACACTGGGTCCACTTCCATAGGGCATGGCCGACCCCCTAACATGACCATTATGCGGATCTTATCCCCGGGGCCCCGCTGCGTTTGGTGGACTACAGAGTGAGGGAAGGGGTCGCATCGGTAAATAGCATAGCAATTGTCTTTTTGTCTAAACGATCCAGATGGCGACCAATTCGCAGACGGTTTGTTAGCTGCTTGGCCGAGCTGCCACGGAGGGGGCTTTCCCACTTGACAAACCCTGGCAATGTGGCCTCGCCGGCCGCAACGGTGGCAGATGGCATCCTTAAAAGTACAGTGCGCCCTCAGGTGAGTGCCTCCGCAACCCATGCAGGGAGTTTGCGCAGCCGCGCAACCTCGAGGCCCGCCAATCTTCTGGCCCTCATTGAGGCGGCAAACCTCATCATCAATGTCAATCTTGCCCTGAGGGGTGTCGAGTATGGGGTCGATAGCATTGGTTTGCCTTGTTGAGGAAGGGCTTTGGGACACATCCATCTCAGCCAGAGACTGGGATGACATTTCTGCGGCACGGACCTCGTCTAGAGCAACCTGAAAGGTGAGGCTGTGCATAGCTAGGAGGCGGCGTTTGAAGTGGCTATCTCTCACCCCGAATACTAAACGATCCAAGAGATAATCTTCTAGGTTGTAAAACTCACAATAGAGTGTGGCTTTCCTCAGAGCCACAATGAACTGATTAATTGATTCACCCTCCCCCTGGTTTCTGTGGTAGAAGGCATAACGCCTCGCACATCGTGAGGGAGGAGGGGTGTAGTGGTCTTTGAGTTTGGCCAGCATAGCCTCCCAGGAAACAGTATGGATGGACTGAGGGACGAACAGTGCCCTCGCTGTCTCAAACATCTCAGTTCCGCAAAACCCTAAGAAGTAGGCACATTTCCTATCCCCCGATAGCTCCGTATATGCGTTGGCTATGAGGAAACATTCAAACCTGGCCATGTAGGATTCCCACGTCTCACCGGGTGGGTTAAATGGCACAAAATTATGTTGCGTTGCCATTCTGTTTGTAGGCTCTTTGAGGGTGGCTCAGGAACGGCGTCTCTTCACCAGTGACAATTCTGGATATTGACTGCTTTTCGCCTCAGTAATGCAATCTCATCCTCATCCCCAGTGCTCTATTGTTGAGCCGAAGGGTTGGAATAACTGAGGCGACACCGTGCATGCTCTAGAACACAACCTTTATTAACTGTATCTCACTAATCAACCTAGTTAATGATCTGAGGTAACGCCGTTTGACAGCTCCCTTTTATAGTCGGCTGTCAAACGGCCTGGCCAATCACGGCCGTTCTTTGTTCCCGCTCCTAGAGCGGCCCTTAGTGGCATGCCGGAACATTACAGTATGGAAGTGGTTTGCCATCTTCTAACATCCTCATAAATCATTAAATATAACATCTAATATAAATTCCTCCAGGGGTTGTTGCAATATTAGTATTATTGTCTGTTCACAACAACATGAAGTCACAGCTGCCACCTCTTTAGCTGGGCTTGACCTTCATATGCATCAAGTTCTTCCCAATAACCAAGATGCTGCATTGTATTGGTATAGTATATGTGTGGATCCAAGCAGTATGGCCTTTTGCAATTGACAGATGGAAATTTTGTCAGGCCATTGTCTGTATTGAGTCTATATGATCTTGCAAGCAGCTAACTACTGTAGGTAGTCCATTGTTTCTTCAGCTCCTTTACAGCAGGGGTGGGTTCTAACTCACCGCTGGTTCGCTTCCTCCCATGCCGCGTGTCTGCGCGCGCATTGCGTGCCACGTGGCCATGCCGTGCGGGCACGCTTTGCACGGTCGCGCTTCATGCAGTCACGCTTCGCGCGTTCACGCACGCATGCGTATGTGCAGTGATGAAAATTTGCAAAAAAAAATCCAAAAAAAAAGAAGCTGAAAACAAGATGGCAGCGCATGTGCAGTGCCGGGGACTCAGCTTCTGCGTATGCGCAGAAGAAGAAAAAATAGCAAAAAAATTCCAAAAAAAAAGATGGCGGCGTCCACAGACCAGCACCAACAGAACCGGCTCCGTGATGTCACCAGCGGTTTGCTACCAGTTCTATAGAACCGGTGTGAACCGGGAGGAACCCACCTCTGCTTTACAGGCATTTGCTGTTGGTTGCTGTCTTCTCAATTCTGGTTTTATATGCATTTGTTTTAAGGCTTAGTCTTTTTCAGCCAGAATTAACCCCTCTGTTTCTTACTTCAGTTTTCCTTCTCCTAGCCATTGTCAGGTCTTATTGTTATCTGCTTTGTCTGCTAGGTTTTTCTAAATGTACTTGTCATGTAATAGTTTGCCTTGCCATATCTCTTTTCTATTCTTTATACGGTCTTTCTTGTAGGCCAGTTTGGTCTCTCCAGTACTCAGTAAACTATCATGGTATACTAGCTTCAGTGCATCTTCTTCACTTTCCTTCAGATATTCTGCCAATGCCCATTTTTCTTCTTCAATTGTCTCTTGTACTTGCAAGATTCCTTGCTTATATGTGATATTACAGTATTGGCATCTTTTAATATGTGTGATAGCTATTTCTTTGGAACAAGTTTCATTGCAGGCAACCTTATTCTGATGTTTTTGTGCTATTCTAGATGCTCATTTATTCTTTATTTCAATTCTTCCTGTTTAGTTGAAGGCTTTTTCTTTCTGAGGAAAAGGCAAGAATAGTGTGTCTGGTTTGAGAATGAAAATGATTCAGTATCTATGCTCACTTCCTCTTCCACTGATTCCTCATGGTTTGCCTCTACAGTCTGAGTTATATTTGGCAAGGCTTCAATTTCTTGGAGACCTTTGCATTTCTTCCAGTTCTGCTTTCGTGAATATTTTATTTCATATTATAAATCAACATTATAAATAAACATTGATCTGTTAGTCTCTGTTCATTGTTTCTGAGTCTAGAAACAACTTGCAGAAATAATGAGTTCTCTCACTTCTCTCTGAAGTGGTATACATAACCTCTTCTCATTGGACTTGATTTGTAATAACAGATAATTATTTGTTTTCAATCTTTATATATTTGCAAAAGGTAAACACTTTTTGTCCTAGTAAGAGCCATGGTGGCGCAGTGGTTAGAATGCAGTATTGCAGGATACTTCTGCTGACTGCGAGCTGACTGCAATTTGGCAGATCGAATCTCACCAGGCTCAAGGTTGACTCAGCCTTCCATCCTTCTGAGGCTGGTAAAATGAGGACCCAGATTGTTGGGGGCAATATGCTGACTCTGTAAACCACTTAGAGAGGGTTGTAAAGCACTGTGAAGCAGTATATAAGTCTAAGTGCTATTGCTATTGCTAGTAATTCTGTAAATGCTGGTCCTGGTTGCTCAGCCAACAGTCCTGAGTTCTTTAGCCCATTTATCACCAGATATCCAGGAATTCCAGTACCTAGTGTGGTTCTTACTGACCACTGATCTTGTGTGAGTTTCTATAAATTAAGTTTCACCATATTTTATATGGGAGAGACATTTTTCCTTTGGTTCCTCTGATGAGATCTGTCCAGTATGGTTGGACCCCTACTATTGCTTTCATCTTCCTCAGAACATGCAAGCCCCACCAGCATGTCAAGCAGCGGTGGGTTGCTCCCAGTTCAAACCGGTTCTTAGAACTGGTAGTGACGGCGGCAGGAGGCTCCGCCCACCCGCCCGGGACGTTTCTGCGCATGCGCAGAAGCATCGTGCATGTGCGCGAGCGTGCACGCGAACCGGTAGTAAAGGGTTTTAGAACCCACTACTGATGTCAAGATAGTGCCTGATAGAGGGATTATTATTAACTATATTTTAATCATCACCCCTGCCATCACCAACATCATCATCTTCTTCATCATAATTTTATATAATCATACAGGTTTTTTTTTAAATCTGTGTAGTTATTTTTATCTGTTGCACCCACTATTAAAATCCAAGTTCTTAATCATAAAAAAAAAGTAGCACCATGACATTTCCAACATAACAACTTTCCTCTGTGTGTAGATAACATAAATTCATTCAAGCACATAACGTGTCTAGGCAGGAAATGTTCAGATAACCTGAAGGTATTTTATACATAACAATGGTGATCTTGCCATCTCTTGCACTCTCAAGGTGCAGATAACATAACTGAATTCATCTGAAGCAAAATTAGGCATAATGTTTCAGGTTCCATTTATTTCAATGGAAGAATTAAGAACCACTCTCTTGAACTTAATGAGACTTAAAATTGCTTAATTGTTTTGCATTCGTGTCCATTCATAAGTTTGAGATCTGGTGTGGGATTATTGAGATGTCTCAATGAACTAAGAGAATTCTTATGCACAAAGGAATCAGTCTTCTAATCCTTTCCAACTTTTGATTTCATGTATTACTTTTTGCAGCTAATGCTGAAGAAATTCTACATTAAAGAAAATAGTGTGAGGATAAAGGTTTGCTACTCAAAGGACAATTTCTACAGATGGCATTTTTCTTCTTGCAAAAGACGGAATAGAAATGCTGTCATAAATGATTCAAAGAAAAGTCAATAATGTGTTGTTTGGAAAATGTTAGCTGGCACAGCTCTACTCTTTGTTCACTGCAACCTTTTCCCTTGACACAATCACATCTAAGCACCCAGCATTCTTTTGACATTAAAAAAATGGGGAATCACTTCATACATCAGTGTCAGAATTACCTATAAAGTGCACCCATGGAATCTTTTATTTGGAAGACAAAGCAGGATGTTTTCAGAACACTGAGATGAATTTTACAGAAGATAATGAGTGAAAGAGAAAAGGTTCCGCCAGTCCAATCATTTAAGGGCTAGTCATCAACAGCATTGCAGTGGACAGAGCTTGGTGTATGGGAATGCAGTCTGGCTAAACCTCTGCACAATTGCTTTGAGGTTCCTTGGACTTTTCACTAAATTGAATGACCTCCAATACAAATCAATATGACTATATTGCAGCTGTGTAATATTTGTATTAACTTTGCCCTAAAACAGGTTACTCTTCCTGTTCACCCTTTGAGATAGACCAGACAAGAAGCATCAATTATGAATATTAACACTATCTTTATTATAAGCTTAAGCAACAGTATCTTACAAGTACCTCTCCCCTCTCTTCCCTTCCTCTCCAAAACTAGGGAGGATCTATTCTGAGATGCTTTGTGCATCCCCATCCCTGCTTTAGATTCAGATTTTGTTTAGAAAACTCTGCCTAGGTTGCAGCTCTTTCTCTTGTCTCCCAAAATCATTCCCCTGTACCATTACACTTCCTGTTCTGACCTGAGTCACGCTGGCAAGGCAGATGTCAATTTAAGTCAGTTTATTACACAACTAGAATAGAATAGAATAGAATAGAATAGAATAGAATAGAATAGAATAGAATAGAATAGAATAGAATAGAATAGAATAGAATTCTTTATTGGCCACGTGTGATTGGACACACAAGGAATTTGTCTTTGGTGCATATGCTCTCAGTGTACATAAAAAGACAAGATACATTCATCAAGAATCATAAGGTAAACACTTAATGATAATCATAGGGTACAAATAAGCAATCAAATCATACTGGGAAACAATCAATATAAATTGTAAGGATAGAAGCAACAAAGTTACAGTCATGCAGTCATAAGTGGGAGGAGATGGGTGATAGTAATGATGAGAAGATTAATAGTAATACCGTAGTAATGCAGACTTAGTGAATAGTTTGACAGTGTTGAGGGAATTATTTGTTTAGCAGAGTGATGGCGTTCGGGAAAAAACTCTTCTTGTGTCTAGTTTGTCACTACGTTCATATTTACTTGTCAGCTGGACTCTTATTCTGAAATGACACTGTACACTGATATGCAATTCTCATGTGATACCTGTACTGCGCATGTGTTATTTTTTTGTGTTGTTGTTGTTGTTCTCTTTGTCCTTCACCATGTAGACACAGACTTAGATGTTCTTATTTTTTGTTTTGCAAATACATTACTTTTATTCTTTCCTGGCCTCCGGTCTTATTCTTGGGAATTGAGAGCATGGAAACAAGATTCATTTTGCCTCTAATTATTTTTCTCCGCAACATAGTTGTTCTGGTGTGCAGTGCTCTATAGCGTCGTTTTGAGGGTAGGAGTTGAAACAGTTTGTGTCCAGGATGTGAGGGGGTCTGTAAATATTTTCACAGCCCTCTTTTTGACTCATGCAGTATACAGGTCCTCAATGGAAGGCAGGTTGGTAGCAATTGTTTTTTCTGCAGTTCTAATTATCCTCTGAAGTCTGTGTCTGTCTTGTTGGGTTGCAGAACCAAACCAGACAGTTACAGAGGTGCAGATGACAGATTCAATAATTCCTCTGTATAATAATATTAATAATAATTCCTCCAATGATGGAGCTGGTAAAGCTCCACCTGACTTTCCCTGCCCCCTCAGTCAGCATCACACTGTTCCACTAACTAGGTGCAAGCCAGCCCACAAGACAAAGAAAGAAGTCACCATGCTCACAAATTCCATATCCACAAAACAGAGTCCAAGTTTCCAAAACAAAGCATAGTCTAAGAGTCTGATGTCAGAAAGCCAAGCCCAAAATCCACAAGCAATGCCCAAGGTTTAAGCAGAAAAACATGATCCAAGTTTCATGAAGCATTGTCCCTGAAACCTAGGCAATACATGTCAAAGCAAACAGGTGTTCCTGACAAACCACTTCTCCCAGCATCTGGCTAAGTCACTCTACACTCTGAGGAGGGGCAGTGCTGCTTCCTCATGAGCAACCTCACAGATCTCCTCTGCTCTGTTCTCCACACCCATGGATCAGGTAGGGGAGGCAGCTGTTCCTTGTCAGAGGTGATCTGGAGCCTGTCATTGCCACTGGCCTTCTGCAGCTGATCCACTCCTGAAGGTGGCTCCCTGTCTGATCAGTCTCCCCTCCCAATGTTGGGCCGGCCTGGGAATGCTCATCCTCAGCCCCTGGACTGTCAGAACATTCCAGGGAGACTGTGCCATCCGCATTGGATGGCCCTGGTTCCAACTCTCCTCCTTCTCCAAACCAGGATCCTATAGAGCCATTACACTTCTTAAGAGGGAGACACTGGAACATTACATGTACTGGCCAATGGAATATATGGCTATTTCTAACTGAGCTCATTTTCATTTATTTCCATTGTTATCTAAATTACTGTGCATATTTGTCAAATGTTTGTATCCAATGGTAAAAAGAACTTTGCTCATATGAAAATCATATGACACTCAATTTTTATTGATTGTCCCACCTACCAAGCAGCAATTAGAAAATGATTACTACCTGAAGACCAAATCAATTTCTAGCAAGCATGCTGGCAACTTTTATATTGAGTATAGCATTGCCCAAAATGATCAGGAGATCTGTTCTGCAGATCTAAAAGTCATCATGAACAGATGATCAGGACCCACAGGCCTCTTAAAATTTGGAGGCAATCCTCAAGTGTTTCAATAAAGCTTGGAAGAAATGGCAGATATTTCCCCAAAGGAGGAGGTGCATATCAGATGGGAAAACTCTAAGAGCTGGTTGGGCCCACAAATAAAAAATTCTCCATGTTTACATTAGTTATCTGGATCTTCTCCCCCCCCCCCCAGATATTTTTTTTTTTAGCAACTAGAACAGTTTTGGAAAAACGTAACACATAGTAATAGAAAAGGAAAGAAAAAAATCTATATGTTTAAATTTAATATACAGATCACACCCCCCCCCCCCCCAGATATTTTTTTTTTAGCAACTAGAACAGTTTTGGAAAAACGTAACACATAGTAATAGAAAAGGAAAGAGAGGTAAATCTTGGTTTTCTCTATTGTTTTATGAAAGTTAAGAACCTTCTGCTACTGCAAAACCATAATGTATTTCATAATTTTATTATGCAAATAGATTTTGGCCTAGGAGCCAGGAGACTCTGAGTTCTAGGCCTCATTTAGGCATGAAAGCTGCTGGGGGAACTTGGTCCAGTCACTCATTCTTTCAGCCCAAATCACCTCACAAGGTTGGGGTTGGGGGGGGGGCGGGAGTAGGAGGAAAAAGTATTAGGTATGCTTGTCACTTGAGTTGACCATATAAATATATAGATCCATCTATCTATCTACCCATCTATCATCTATTACTTATCAATCATCCATCAACCTATCATCAATCGATCAGCTATCAATCTTACGATATAAATCTATCATCACCTTCATCAAGGCCAAAAATTGCTCTGCATTTCCTTAGATTGGACATTCCAATTGTCATGAATAAACCCAGATTTCTAAAGATTCCAAAATAGTCAGAAGAACATGTTAATAGTGGTGCTCTAATCTATGTTATATGGAATAGATAGCTGTAGTTTGGAATAATATTTTTAAAAGCAACAAGGCATTTATCTATTAAAATGCAGCAAAATCATTTTAAAATGTATACTTTCAGCTGAAAAAAATATTTACAACGGTACCTCAGTACTCAACTGCTTTGAAACCCGTTGAATTTGGTACTCGATGCATTTTGACGCAAAAAGTTTGTCCTGATAGTTGTCATTTGTTTGGTACTTGTTGGTGTCGGCTACCTCCTGATTCACTATCTTTTCCAGCTTAAACAAAAGGTCACGTGTTAGTCATGTGTTTTGTTTGGTACTTATTATTTTTAATACTTGTTGTGCCTCCCTGAACCAATTAACAATGACTGCTGAGGTATCACTGTATTTCGAAAAATTATTTCACCAAAATTTATGAACTAAAAATACAAAAACAAACAGCAATTTTTAGAACATAATACTTTATCTAAAGCAAAATCCTTACCCTTACTGCAATTGTCAATGTACCAGTTTGTCAACACTTATCAAAACACAGCCATTTTATTTTTGTTTTCCCATCATTAAATTCACTTGATCCTATTCAAAGGGGTCATCGAAAATTGTAACAAAACTTGCATATATTTATTCAGACCATTGATATCTGCTCTGAATAATAAATAATGTGTGATAAAGCTGCTTTACATCAAACTAGAGAAGTATCTATCATAGATAGCACTTAGCAATAGCACTTAGACTTATATACCGCTTTACAGTGCTTTACAGCACTCTCTAAGCGGTTCACAGAGTCAGCATATTGCCCCCAACAATCTGGGTCCTCATTTTACCCACCTCGGAAGGATGGAAGGCTGAGTCAACCTTGAGCCGGTGAGATTTGAACCGCTGAACTGCTGAACAGTCAGCTGAAGTAGCCTGCAGTACTATGGCTACAGATGGCTACAAATATCTTGAATTTGAAACATTTGTCACCTAGGACATATAATCAAACAGTCAAAATTTGGTGGAGCTGAGGGGATAACAGATAGTTTCTAGGCATTTCTGAAACAAAGATACAGCTAGATCATAATTAATGCACATTCAAATAATGTGATATTCCATTCATTGCAAATTGTATCATGATCCAAGGTCACATTCTCTTCTATTGATCCCAGGTCACATTTAATAATAACCAAAATTTAGTTAATGCAAGGTTGGCGCAAGTGCAGTTGAAGTTAATGGGGTTAAATCTAATGCAGTTAGGGTTATAGGTACTCCTACTTCAGTCTTCACTTGTTTATCTTCATATTGGCTTGTACAACCATTTGCCATTTTCCTTTTTAATTTTTTTAAGAATGCCCATAAGAAAATCTACCAAAGGTAGATATACAAATACTACTACAAATGCAAAAAAAGGAAGTTCCTGGTAGCATTTTTCATTGTCTATTTTCATCAATCTGGAATCAATTACCATATTTTATGTATAATATGGGAACATTTCATGGGACTCATTATCTGCACTTATGGAGACTTAGCTGTAAGCATATTGGATGTAAGCCAAGCTTTATCCAAGAAAAGGATTTTTTCCCTTCGTGTTCATAGATTCATTACTTGTTTGCATTCTTTTTAACCAGATGCTTTCCAACTGACTGACACTATCTACTGAAAAAGGACCAAACATTTTTTTCCCCTCAAGATCTGTTCATTTTCAAAACCAGTCTCTGGCTGAACCCTACCAAGGCCCACTGGCTGTGGATACTGGGTTCATCTACATTTGTGGAAATTCAATCTTTAAACTTTGATGAGATTGTATTTTTCCATTCAAGGGTGGTTCATAGTCTGAGTTTTTTTCCTGTATCCATAGCTTCTGATTTGATGAGCAGGTGGCAGCTATGGCCAAGAAGGCCATTGCTCAGCTTCATTTGGTATGCCATTTACACCCTTTCCTGGGTCAAGAAGCTCTTCAGACAGTCACTCATATCATAGTCTCCTCATGGTTCAATTATTGCTATGATGATGATGCTCTTGAAGACTATTCAGAATATTCAACTGATCCACAGTGCAGCAGCACGGGAAGTGATAAACATGCCTAGGTATTACCATATGACACCCCCTACACCACCAGTTACACTGCCTGTTTGCTTCTGGATGCTTTTCAAGGTGCTAGTTATGGCTTATAGAGCCCTATAGGCCCCTAATTCCTATTTCTACTCTTACTTGCCACACAAGGAGCAATTCCACATTATAGTCTAAGCTGTTTCTCTCCCATGGTGCACCTAGGTATTTCTTAACTTTAGAAAATCCAATCCAAATTGCTCTGCATTGATTGGTGCTCATTCTGGAGACTGCAAAACCTGACTGGTGGTTTCCTTGCTTTCTGCCTTTCCCATCCAAGCAGGAAAGGTAAGCTTCCCTGACTGGGTCTTGTGCAGATCTGTCTACAGCGTGTGCCTTTTTCTTTTAGGGATAGTTTCATCGTCTGTGATCCTGGTAGCCATGTACCAATGTTTCAGTCATGGATGCCCTCACATATTGATGCTTCCTTTCCCACATCATGTCCTTCAACACTAAAACAGACCACTTCTCTTTTTTTTCTTCTATCCCCCTTACTGTAGCATTATTGCTCTGAATGATCAAACCAAAGGCTGTTTTTTTGGTTTCCTCTGTAGATCCATAGAAACTCTGCCATAAGGAGAGTTCAGGTCTGCAGAAATGAAATAAGTACCAACATTCTTGTGTTCCAACTGGCTTATTTTTAAAAGAAAATAGTAAGAAAAATTTCACAGTACTAGATAAAGGGAGTGGGAAACTAAGGGGAGAATGTTTCATGCTGTCTGGGCAGAAACCAAAAGGGTGCCCACTGGGAGACATAAGACTTGAATGGAATGTGAGTTTCTAAGATTTATTGACTTGAGTTGGATTAACTGCAAAGAATATATATATTCTTTGAATATATATATGTCTTCAGCCTCGTGCTTCTAGGAGCATTGCTGGTAGCCTTGTAGCCTGATAATTGCTGGTAGCCTTGACACAAGCCTGATAATCAGCCTGAAGATGACAAATGAGACTTCGTCGAAACGTTGCAATGACATCTCCAACTTCACGCGGGAGAAAACCCGAATAACCACAGACCTACATACAAATACCCGCGAAAACCTCAAAAAACAAATATATATATATATATATATATATATATATGTTATATTTTTACATAAATAAAGGGAGACTAGTATAGATCTATTTCAAGCTATTTAGCTATCATCAGCTAGCCACACCCTTATGGGATTAGAACCCGGGCCCCTAG
>QLTV01001684.1:4227996-4242106 GCA_003457575.1 Thermophis baileyi | reverse complement strand
AGCGTCCATGCTCGAGCCGCGGAGCAGCAGCAGACCTGTCCGCACAGGCCGCTGCCTCACCACCAACTGATTTGCGCAGGTCTAGTAGGGCTCCAAAACGCCCCGCCTACCTGCGTGATTACGTATGCTGGACAGCTCCATCCAGGAGGGGAGGGGTGTTATGTTCTAACTGTTTCAACTGTGTTGCATGGTTCCAACCAGGTCCAGCGTTTGAGCGGGAAAAAGCTCAAACGCTATTGGCTGGTCTGTCTGACAGCTCCCTATAAAAGGGCAAGCTGTCAGACTGCTCTTTGCTGGTTGCTTACACAAGAGCTGAAATAAAGAGCTGCTTTGGAAGTCTGTCTCCTGTCATCTCTACCCACTATCTAACATTTACCACACCTTTAGGGTGAAAGGTTCAGCCCAGATCCAAGCAGTGAACTGACAGGAGCTTTGATGTGGTGTTAAGAATCCAAATACCCCTCAGTCTTCCCCACCCAGTCACTGAGACATAGTTTGATTCCTGACAGTTTAAGGAAAAATCCATCTTATTCTGTGGGATTGAAGTATATACACTGCTCAAAATCAGTGGAGAGGTACAGGTGACCTATGGGCAATGAGTTGGAAAACCCTGTTGTACACATTGCTAAAGAAGAAGAACTAACATTTTTTTTCCTTTATTCTTTCCCACAATCAAAAATAATATAGCTAACAATGCTAATGATAGAAAGACATATCACACTGATTATAGTGTTTCCTGATTCAGATAAATCAGGAAAGAAATCAAAAAGATGTGAAATTTTAAGGAGAGTATAATACATACATTCTGCATTCTTCATTTTTGTATTAACCCTTGCCTTTGTTTTGAAGATAGAAAAGGGGAAGATGAAAGCGTTCTAATCCAGCATTAAGTTATGCTCATTTAATTTTACTGAAACCAATAATATAAGCATTAACACATGGTAGAGTTGCAGCCAAGGGACATTTGTAGGAGAATAACTCTGATTTCCAGTTAGTGTTATAAATTTTATAAGCTTGGACAGAAAATCAGTCACTGGAATTCAAGCAGTTAAAATAACCAAGAATTTATTAAGTAGAAACCACAACACAATGTTTCTTCAATTGAGCCTAAAATGGAAATAATCTGACAGAAACCGATGCCAAAACAATAATTGGCCAATAAACATCTTCCAATAGCTATACTTAGCAAGAAATATTTCAGTAAACTTTGATTTTCCTTCTACAACCAGTAAAATGCAAATATGGGTGCTTAGATGGAGGTCAGAAATTGTTTACAGAGGATTCAGACAAAAGAAAGCCTTGTCAGATTATTCCTGAACTGGGAGAGCCAATGGTAACAAGGTCAGCCAATGAATAGGCATAGCAACTAAGTCAGCCAATGGGAGCTAAACACAACTGAGTCTGTGCAGAGAATCGAAACTGAAGCTAGAAGGCTGGGCGTGGCTCAGCCCACTCTGTACTCTTGTCTGCTCTGAACTCTGAACTAGAAGCTGCTTGTATTTTGCTTGTAACTGCTACTATGTTGAAGAAGAACTCTGCTACTGGTATTGTAAATATATATATTACTATGTTTATAAATAAGTAAATGAATCCTGCTGCATCAGTCTGCCTGTGTGTGCTTTCTGGATTTAATTTTCTGCAACAAACTCTGATAAGGCTGAATGGTGAAAATAGAACTTATTCACTGAAAGCTAGAAGTCTGTAAATAATGTATCCATATCTGATCAAAATCTATGTGGCCACTAAGAGTCAACACCAACTTTATGGCACATAATCAGCAAGGGCCAGAACACAAGAGATTGGACCCATATTCCCTATGATCCTTTCTCTTTTATTTTCATATAAAATGGGGGGAGGGTTAGATGCATTTTTGTAAACCATGTTCTTAGTCTAGGCTTAAGCCCCATTTTATGTGATCATTGCCTTGATAACAGATCCTCCTCCCTCTGTCCTTCAAGATCATTCTTTATAGTCTCTACAAACACGGAAAGAGCAGATCAGTGGTGAAATGCAATTTTTTTTACTACCGGTTCTGTGGGCGTGGCTTGGTGGGCGTGGCAGGGGAAGGATATCAGAGTTTGTTACATAAAAATCAAAACCAGAAGCACACACAGATGACTGATTCAGCTGGATTCAATAACTTCTTTATAAACATAGTAATATATACATACAATACCACAAGTAGATTATTTCTTCAAGTAAACACAAGCAGGAGTTAGTTTCATTTCAGTAGAGCAGACAAGCAGTACAGAGAGCAGAGTGGAGAGAGCAGACTGAGCCACGCCCAGCCTTAAGCTTAAGTTTTCAGTTTCGATTCTCTGCACACTCAGATGTGGTTAGCTCCCATTGGCTGACTCAGTTGCTATGCCTATGATACTGCAAAATCTCCATTCCCTCCCCACTCCAGGGGAAGGTTACTGCAAAATCCACATTTCCTCCCAATCAGCTGGGACTCAGGAGGCAGAGAATAGATGGGGGAGGGGCCAGTCAGAGGTGGTAGCTACCGGTTCTCTGAACTACTCAAAATGTCTGCTACCGGTTCTCCATAACCTGTCAGAACCTGCTGGATTTCACACCTGGAGCAGATCATAGAAAGTTGGTCAACAGCATTGCTGCCAAGAAGGAGGTCTTCTGCAGCTCTGCCATGATCAACATCCCACCAAATACAGTAGCTGAGTGGTTTGCTTGCTAAGAACTGATTTATGGTTCCAGCTCTGGCTGCTCCATTGCTTTCACCAGTGCCTCTCTTCACTATCAGTGCCTCTCTGATCTCTGACAACAGCTCCAAGAACTACTGTTCTATCTACTCAACCAGGCCAGTGTATCAGGGAGAATTTCTGTCACCTTGCCAAGAATGCTGTTCATAAGCCTGAAAAAAAATAGAACTGGCAGAAGACTGGTCTACTGAGAGTAGAGAAGTCTCTCCTACCTGTCCCCAAATTTTCAAAGCTACCAGACATCCGCCCAACCATCTCAACCTCCTCAGTCAGCCTTACTATCTAATAAAATTGCTCCAGACCCATCACCACAATGGGAAGGAAAAAAAGTGTCCATCTGTCTTGGTAGGTGTTTTTATTTGGATTTTTTTCTACATGTGATAGAAGTTGAAATCTTCTAAAAGAAAACCTTCTGCCTAATGGGCCTCATAAACTGAATTTTTCATATATTTTCAGCACCATCTCCCAAATATATCTTGGAAGAAGTATAGGAATCAAACAACTACAAATCAGTATATAGCCCTGATAACAATAAGGTGACAGGAAGAAGTACTGAAACTTCCTATGCTCTTCACTAGAATTCCATTTGTCAGATCATCCTCCCCCTACAATATTTGTAAGAGGAAAAAAATCATAGTCCTTGCAAGGCCTGCAATCAAGGAGAAAAGCAACTGAGATGATGACAAGAGATCTCAGGCAGGAGGCATAAATCAATCTAGGAAAGAGGTAAAGGGGGACAAGAAAAACAGATATAAAAGCATCAAGGACAGATAGCCAGAACTGATAATTTCCAGAAACAAGACAGTAGACATTAGATCTCTCTGCCGTTCTGTACACTGTTGATGCAAGCAGTGCTCCCAAGTAGCATTGTTTGGCCCATCCTTGTGTACTTATATATGATACCATGTGAAATTATGGGAAGCACCTTCCTTTAGCCTTTAGAAGCAAGTGGCATCTAGTTAGTTCAGTTCAATTCAAGAAAACCAGCTGTTAAACTGTTCTACTCACTGGAGCATCTAAGTCAAAATCACAGTCTTTTTACATGTTAATCTAGGAAGAAAAGCCTAGGCAAATCTACAGTCATGACAGACCACACTCCAGGTTTTACAGGCAACTGGTTGGTCCAGACAGATGGAAAAAGTGCACTGGTGTTATAAGATTGGGGGGGGATGGGATTTACCTGAAGTGCTTAATAAATAATTTAATTTCTATCAGTTCTATTAAGTGGAACTTGCTTACATAATTATGGTTTATGGATGAAAAATGTACAAAGGCAACAGGGCTCACAATCATCTTGAGATATTTCTCTCTTTCTGTCATACACAGATGCCATTGTTCTCATCTCTCTTTTTCAAGAACTCCTTTCAATCATGACTTTCTAAATCTTTCCGTTCCTCTTGATTCACACTTCTTTCATATATTTGCTTTGCAATTCAATCCTCATTCATTCTCTCTATGTGATCAAAAACATCCCAACCTATTTCTTTTATACTCCTCGGTGATTTTTGTATTCAGTCCACGTCCATTCAGCACTAGCTCCTTCCTGATCCTATTCTTTCTTACTTTGTCACACACATTTCTTAAGTATCCTTTTCCCATTGCATTTCCCTTCCTTTCATGTTTTCTTGACATACCCAGTTCTTATTAATAATAAATACAAGTAAACGTGGACACACTAACAAAACGTTCTAAGCCAGGAATCTGGTTACTATGGCATGTGCTAAGACTTTTTCATAGCTGTCACATGTTCTGAATACTAAGATTCATTTTTAAGGAGTGTGTGATTAGCAAGGTGACAGAACAATACTTTTTGAAACCCCTTGAAGCCTCTGAACATAGCATAGGTGTCAAACTACACATGAGCCTGTTAGGTTCAAGCCGAATGTGTTCTCACTTGGGTCAGCAGTCAAAAACTCAAGCAGAACAAGCATTTCTCACTATGTATGAAAAGTGTAAAATAAGTAGCCTTGGAAGGAGGCCATGTATGGATACCGCAGCAAAAGAAGGAAAAACTGCAGGATTTTTCTGCAAATGTTAGTCCGACTTTAGCTTCTGAGCTGTTACTGTGACAAAGAAGGAAATTTGAAAGTCAAAGTACATCCCACATTTTTAGCATTATAGCAGACTAACACTTCATAAGAAATGCAAATAAGACAATGCTATGTTATGTGTTTTTCATGTACAAGCAGGGGTGTCAAACTCACGGCCTGCGGGCCGGATACGTCATGTGCTGGCCACGCCCACCCCCAGTTTAGCAAAGGGGGGAAAGTCGTGATACGTCACATGATGACAACGTGACATTGCAAGTTTGACACCCGTGATGTACAGTATGTTAAGGCAAATGTGACTTTAGCTATCAATATGCATACTAACTGGCCAATGTGATTATTTCTTACTCCTAATGGAGAATGTGCAACTGCTTACTCCACAAAAAGATTGAATTGGGCATATTTCCCAGTGTATATACATTTCCAAAATAACTTTGGACATTACTCAGGCATACAGTATGAATACAGTACTCTCTACTAGACCTTGTGCAATAGGCAAATATGAATGGCATTCTTTATATCATCTGGTCACCACACACACACACATGCACGCGCACACACACACACACACACACACACAAATTAATAAACATATTCTCCATGAAATTTGAGCAAAGGTAAACTATCTCTCAGGGTGTTTGTTTCTCTCCATATCAGTTGAATCAGATCTGTCTGTCATATTCATAGGTTGACCTGACCACAGCTTTATACATGTTTAATAATCTCCTTGTGCAATTTGATATATATGTGTCTGCCTTTGCAAAGACTCCAGAAATCTCAGATTGTTTGAGATGAGGCTATTTTTACCCTTCTTTCAAACAGCTAGCACTATCAGAGCAGGAGTTGTCCATCTGGAAGAATTCTTCACATTGTTCGCAGCAGCGGTGGGTTGCTCCCGGTTCGGCCCAGTTCTTAGAACCAGTAGGGGCGGCAGCAGCGGGAGGCTCCACCCACCCACCCAGGATGCTCCACCCACCCACCCGGGACGCTTCTGTGCATGGGCAGAAGCGTTGCAATGGGTTTTAGAACCCACTACTGGTTCGCAGCATATAACACATAAGTTCTTGGTGGGATTCACAATTATAAAGAAGTTCAGGCAGATCTTGAACTTCACTGGCTTCCTCATCTGTTATAAGACATAATTGGTTTTCAACTTCAGTGCCTGAAGCAGCCCAGCACTCAGCCTATTTTGAACAGGCTCACAGAGGGTTAGGCTTGTACTTATGATGAATGTGCCTGGTTCCTGAAACATGCATTACAAAGCCAGATGCTTGGTTCTTGCTTGCAAGTTGAAAACTGTGATGAAGAGGGCATTTTCTTGTTTATGGAATTCCCTTCCATGAAAGATCTGCCTAATTCTTTGTTATCGGACTGATGCCAAGGATCAGCTTTTGATTTTAAATGTTCCGTGTTTATTCTTCAGCTTAATTTCACTCCTTTTGTTTGTATTCTACAGGGAGAACCCAGGGAGTACATTTAGTTGCAGAAGTAAGATTCCTCTTTTTAATGAAAAGAGGTCACAATTGCCCAGTGAGCTTATTTCTTAAGACTCGGTTCCAACAGCCTCTTCCTTCCTCACCAAGATGAGTAAATGCCACATTTAATGCTGTTTCAATAAAAATCATATTTGTTTTAATATTTCTCAGTTATCACACACACAATTCCCAAATCTCTGTAATCCACCCCCCCCTAAATTTGAAATTTCCATTGTGATAATAAGATAAAAAGTTAGTAATTTAGTAAATTTAGTAAAATCATAGTTAAAACATTACACTAAATGTACAATGACAATTTTGTTGTTCAAATCCTATGCTCTTGCAACATTTGGAAACAGAAGGTTTTGATGATGTATCCATAAATCTGGCCCATGGCAATTTAGCCCTGAGGAATAAGCTTAGGCTTAATCAAAGATATGCTTTGATATATGCTTTCCCATGATATTAAATTCAACAGTTAAAAACCAGCAATAATCATTTGTATTGTAAGTGTGTGTATATGTTCCCATATTTTTGTTAAAAATTACCTAGCACAAGGGAACTGAGAGGAAGAGAAATGGATATGAACCAATAAGTAAGAAGCATTAAAAACCCTCAAAGAAACATTAAACTTGACATTTGGCAGCATGTAAAAAGCAAGGAAACATTTCCATAAAAAACGTTTCCTTCAGTTAAACTTATTTGGCTCATGCTTTAATTCTAAGTTGTATACTGATACCTACTATTACATTTCCTTTGGTTTATCAAAGTGATATTTCACAATATTGCCAGTGAAGCCAATCAATGAATCAATGACTGGATGGGATAGAAATTTATCATATCAATGAATCAATTATATGAATTATTTGACCTAGTTCCTTTACATTATCCATGTTTTAGATATTTGTATGGTGCTTTTGATGCATCAAAATAAAATACTAGCTGTTATTAAAATCAAACTAGGTATAAAATTACTTCCAGATTTAGCCTTATCACGCTTAAAAACAACCACAACATAGACAGCATGGAAAAGCCCAACCCAGATCAGAACTACTACACAAACAGAAAAAAACAGATTATTTCATGGTGCCAAGGCACCAATTCATAGCTTAGACCTTTTTGCTAGTGTTTTTTTTATGGGAAGAAGACTCCAGCTGGCAAACAAAGGGTCATTGGCATTCCATAGCAACTATTTGAGATTTTTTTTCATATAAAAAGCAAGACATATAAATATTTTTTAAAAGCATGCATGTCAATGGATAGCACTTTGCGTAATTTGAGTCTTACATCATCATTTTATAATTATGATTTGCTCCATTTCAACCAATACTAAATTGCGTGTCACAACTTCAGGTTTGATAGTGTCCTTAGCTAATGCATGCAAATAGTCTGTAGCAACAGACACCTAAAATTTATTATTCTTCCCACTTATTAGGTCGCAATAAGTTTATCAGGTATCTGGACAGGCAAAAGAGAATATAGACAGGAAGAGAAATCAGAGGAACATGTAATGGGATGAGGTAAGGAGGTGGATTCCCAAGAGGGAGGGAGAATTCTAAAGGAATAAATGGAAATTCAGTCCCAATATTATGTGTGAGAGAAAGAGGGTGAAGACATTTCCTCCCTAATAGCTCATAGAGTATATTATAGATCAGATAGTAGAGTGCTCAGTCTGGAAAGATTTTCTCTATAGGTGTGAAACAATAAACTCAGCTTGGAAAAAATAACATGTCTTTCTTGGGTTTGGGCCCAACAGAAAGAAAGATACTGTTTAAATTTCTTGGCAACTGCAACAAATAATAAGTCTATTGTCAACTCGCGAAGCATTCCTGACCTGCTCTCGAGTTGCCATAGGCAGGGGGATGGGGAATCGAACATCTCAGCTGCATTGAGGAACTTACACTTCAGTAAAAACAAAGCACATTCCAGCTGGCCACGTCAAGGTCATATCCACGCAGACCACAGTGGCTGGAGGGAGGGACCTCTACAACCCGCGAAATTGCTTTGTTGGAGAATGTGACTGACAACACACCTTGGGGGAAGGGGGAAACAGGGTCAGAGCCAGGAAGCAAATTAAGTGAGGTCAGAGTTGGCTTCACTTGGTCCGTGCCGACATGAAGCTTCTAATAAATAACTGGATTTCTTGTGAAGCTTGGCTTGAGGCTCATGATTTAATTAGGGCATCGGTCGGAACCCTGACATCTATAAGTTCCATTATCTTCACCAAACATTCCTCTGTTGAAGGTAATGACAAGCCTTTCCACTTTTGAGCATATGATGTTCCTATTGTAGTATATATAAAAACAAAGTTCTGTGACTTTTTCCTAATTGCGTGTCCATTAGTCCAAAAGAAAAGTCTCAGTTGTACTTTAACCTTTAAAAAACTTCTGAACTAATGTATCCATTTGTATCCAAAATATTTTGGCTTTTTACAATCCTTCACGTTATTTGCATTTCCAGCAGTGATTCAAAATATGTGTTTATGGATTCTAGAAATTTCTTTTGGACAAATATCAACAATGCATCAATTTGTAAAAAGTTTCTTTAAGACTATAACATAATGTAAATGTCAATCCTTTCAACTACAGAGTTTTCCACTGTCTATTTGTATATCCAACATTTTTAGTCCATTTTAAAATATATTCTTTCACTTGTTCTTTTTCTGTCTCATATTTCAACAAAAATGTATACATTTTAGGTTCATCATTAGTACATAATTCTATTTCAAATTCACTCTTACTCTGTTCAAAACCATACAATCTTTTATCTGATTAAAACCTGTTAATTTTACATAAGCAAACCATTGATACGAATATACTTCTGTTTCACACTTTATCTTGTTTCCATTTTACAATCCCCTTTAGAAAATTCTAGTATGTCTCAGGAGGTTAGCCATTTATGTTTTCTTTCTAGTGCTGAAAGCCATGAAGGTGTTTTCTGGGAAAATCTAAGTTTATATTTATTCCATATTGTTAGGAGTAGCCCATTTGTTTCTTTTAATCCCAGATTACTTCTTAAAAAGCTGAAGCCATTTTGGTAAACCCATTCTCTCATCAGGTTTTCTCCTTCTGCTTTTAAGGAAAGGTGAATTATAAATATAACAAATAAATAAATTTCTTGTCATATATTTTATATTCCTTCTTTACCTAAAAGCACACTGCAATATAAAATTACTAGCATTCTTCCCAAATTGCTACCAGTTTGAGTCAGCTAAATAAAATTTGATCCACTGAGTTATTTCTCTAACCAGAAACAAGCAACTACTTGCTATATGTCTATAATATATTAAGTTTAAAAAATATTTTGAATTATGCTGGGATATTTGTGTACTTTTGCAATTTCCAGTTACAATATTTGCCCACAACATAAAAGGTAAAGCAAAAAAGAAGAATAGGTAATTGTAAGGTTGTAATAGAAAGCAGAATGAATGAATTAAAGATAGTCAAAGATTTCAAGTTCATGAATTCATCTTATCAGACCAATACATTATTAAATGCACTCTAATTAATTAATTCATTTTTATATATGTTACTGCTGAGGATTTGAGGCAGCTCAAATTCAATAAATAGCATAAATAAATATCTCATCTAATATAATCTAACATAAGATGCCCATACCCTTTCCAGAAGATCTTCAAATAATTCTTTAAGGCCAGAAGATGGAGAACATCACTTCCCTCAGGAGGCAAAAATATGTTTGAAAACAGGAACAGCCATTTTATCATATCGTTCTATCATAAAGTCCCTTACCTCTCACAGAGTATAAAATCTCAGTTTGTCCTCATTTGGCCATCTCTGCATAAGAAAGATTATGCCAAACCATGTAGGATTTTCATGGTGATAATCAGCACTTTGAAGAGGACCCAGAAGCAAATTAATAAGCAGTTCAGCAACTATATGGCAGCATAAAAAGGAATGATTGGACTTCATGCCACCCACTCTTTTTAATATTAAAGGTAACCCCCTTACCGGCTACTGCCTGGTAGTTTAATTCTGAATACGTTACACCTGAAATGTGCAGTCCAGGGGTGGGTTCCAAAAATGTCTACTACCACTCTGTGGGCGTGGTTCAGGGGTGGGTTCCACTTACCTTCGCCACCAGTGTGCATCACGATGTTTCGCGCACGCGCGTTCCCCCGGTGCAATTCTGCTTCCGCGCATGCTCAGTCACTATAATCGGCCCGAAACACAGCTGAGGAGCTGATCAGCTGTGCTTCGGGCGAAGAATAAAGGTCAGCATACACCCGGGGGCGGGCGGCAGGGCCATTTCCAAAGCAGCAGCAGAGCACAAATGGCACAAAACTTCAAAAATTCACCAAAAATCCTCGGAAAAAAATGGCAGCGCCTACGGACCGGCACCGACCAAAGCGGGTCAATGACACCATTGTGACATCACCAGCGGCTCGCTACCGGTTTGGGAGACCCGGTACGAACTGAGAGGAACCCACCCCTGGTGCAGTCCCACCCTATTCTGGCTATGTGGACATGAAGTAAAAGTTAAATAATTCTTTCTCAGGAGAAGATAAGTGTCAGTTGATCCTAAGCAACCTTTTTTGTCCTGCCAATCTCCTATATTAAAACTTATATCCCATCACTCTAAACTGAATAACATGCTAATCAAGGATTATGGAACGTGTCACATTGGATACAACCAAATTCTGAAAGGATGGGCCAGAAATTGAATTTAAATATGAGGCTAATGGAGATCTAATTATCAAGTAGATGCAATGCTTAAAGGAAACTCACTTAGAAAAAGCATTAGCCACCAGAGAAGTTTGCATATTCCATCCTTTTTTTTTTTAAGCTTGCCACAAACCTCAAAAGGAAGAGTCTCAGATCAGATGTAGTTCACCTGCAATTTTTTCTTTATAACATTCAAATCCCCAAAGTTCTAACTGGAAAGTTCAGTACCTCAGGATAAAAGTAGATGTGGCACGAAAGCCCCATGATTAGAACTCCTCATGTCTTTTTCTGCGACAAAAAAAAAGCAGCTGCCAGAAGAGCCCCTGCTCAGTGGCAGCGTATGTGACTTACATGCAAACAGTCCTATCTCTGGCAACTCCTGACTGATATCTGGAGAAAATATCAGTGTAGAAAATGAACAAGGCTGTTCCTTGTTCAAATCAGTAAAAGTATTACCTTTATTCAGGGCTCGATTAAGATTTTGCAGCAAAGAGAGACGAAAAAGACCTTTTCCTTTGGGATCTTAGATGAAAATGTTATTATTTCCAAAGCTTTGTTCTCCCCTATCAATGTAACTTAAAAAAGTACTGCAATTGTTCCAGTCTGTCCAACTGCATTAAATGGCAGTTTGGGGAGAAACAGCATTTTCTATAAGAAAATGATACATTTGGAAAAAAAACAAATGTAGCCCCTTCTTTCATTCTATAATCCAGACTAAAATCTCTGAGTATATTTTTTTGCTCCCCCCCAAAAATAAGGATACCTAAAAGCTTCAATCC
The DNA here is from genome assembly GCA_003457575.1 of Thermophis baileyi. Lineage (NCBI taxonomy): Eukaryota > Metazoa > Chordata > Lepidosauria > Squamata > Dipsadidae > Thermophis > Thermophis baileyi. Next base: position 4,230,405 of record QLTV01001684.1, on the reverse strand, counting down.
TAAATTTACAATGTTTCATCTATTTTGATGGCCGAATTACATTCATACAGCCCAATTCTTTTCCAGTACATCAAAGTAACTTCATCTGTGGAATGGTATGGAAAACATACATGGGAAATTTCTAGGATATTAAATGGGATCAGAAAACGTTTTGATCACAAATACGAACAGGAAAACTTGGTCACAATAATGCAATGGTTTAAAAAGAGATACAATTATATTACATTCCAGATCTCAACCTGAGATTAAACTCAAATTCATACCCAGTACAAAGAAAAGGCCCTTCATTTTGATCAAATGCTTCAGTTGCAACTCACTGGTGCAGAGGACCTCAGCTGATGCCTCGTTTAGTACCACCATCACGCTAAGAATTCAGAAATGCCACAACTAGAGAACAGAGTTAGTAGGAATGTATAACTACCAACCATTCCTGGGTATTCATTCCAGGGATTTAATTTCACATTTTTCACTGGAACTAAAGTAGGTCATTCTAAATTGGTTGGATTGTTCCTGGAGAGCTGCATCTTTCTTTTTCAGAGTTCTATGTACAGCAAAAACTTTTACTATGCAAAAACTTGTTTGTAGCTATTTGCTCTTTCTTACAGCAGTTGTAATCCCTTGATCTGTACAGGAAGTCAATAAGGTGAATACCATTCCAAGACAGAGGAGTAGATCAGATAATCTTCTTGAAACTTTTAGTCTGTGGTTGTAAAGATAAAGTAGTAATTTGTGTAAACTCCATAGACATTGTATAAATAACATTGATCCAGAAATTAAAAGCCTGGTATTTTGTTCCAAGTCAATAAGAAAAAGAATGCATTCATTCATTCATCTGTTCTCTTTGGTGAGCGCAACACCATCAAAAGACAAAGCTGATTTAGCTTGGAATTAGTAGACTCTATCTTTCGACTGAATATGACAGACTTAAAGTTTTTGGGGAAGAGAACAGATGTACAACTTGGAAGGTCCTTCTGTTGTTTCCAGAGCAAAAGGGCCTAAATCCCCATTTTTAAGTAAAATAGGGGGGAAGGGAAATCACATCTGAAATTCTAGAAATTTCTGTATATAAACAATGTTAAACTAGATGGACCAATCATAGCTTTCAGTAAGGTAGCTAACTTTGTAGAACTCATTATACCCTACCACCCAGTAGTGGGTTCTAAATTAGTTTGCTACCAGTTCACACACGCACTCGTGACACTTCTGCGCAGAAGTGTCCAGGGCGGGTGGGCGGAGCCTCCCGCTGCCGCCACTACCAGTTCTAAGAACCGGGCTGAACCAGGAGCAACCCACCGCTGCTACCACCACTCTAGCATAAAAGTCATTAGTATTTCTTGGAATGATTTTGAGCATCCACAGGTTAGATGGATGCTAAAATATGCCTCAGAAAATCATCCTGACATCAGAGGTGAGGCTGGTGGTGATCCATTTCTGGGATCTTCTTACTTATGCAGTTCCACCTGCTACAAGTAATTTTTTGAAAAATTTTCCTGCACCAATTCTGATTTTTAACAATATTTAAATTAGGCAACAACTAGTTCTGAAGTTAATTTGCAGCTGTCCAATTATTAACAAGCAAGAAGTTGCTCTTTTGGATCCAAACTTTACATTAAATGGTAAATTAATATATCACAACATATTAGTAGTACCGGTAGTAATATAGTAATAGTAGTAGTAGCAGTAGCAATAGTAACAGCAGCAGCAACCATCGAAAAACATCAACAAGACCAAAATCCCAATTGTAATAATGAACTGGACTGATACGTTCAGATGTGTTGCAGATTCCTACAAGAAATTAAAGGAATTATCTTGTAAAGCATAATCCCACAATTGCTAAATGCATATTCTGAAAGATAATTACATAATGCATTAATGCGACATTGTTTGGCTAAGGTGCTTATAGTGACTGATCAAATCACTGGTTCTTATTCTAACAAATAATGAAATTAGAATCTGGATCAATGAAGGCTGAAAATTAGATATAACTGCTGTACTTACTAGATGCATAATAATCAGGCACTCAATATTACTGTCAAAGGACTATGGACTAAGCAAGTCAGTCTATGAGCTATAGTCTAAGCGCTATGTATTGATGGTTGGCTTTTCTCAGCTCCTATATCTTTTGTTGTAATTTTGCTTTGTCCTTTTATCTTGTTTTTAAGTATTGTTAACTGCCCAGAGTCATGAATTTGAAATGGGCATCTATGCAAATTTAATGAATGAATGAAGGTTACCACTAGGATTAGACCTATTCCCTGTCCTCTTTAAAATCTACATGAAACAATTGTAAGAGGTTATCTAATGGTTTGGGGTGAAATACCATCATTTCGTATATGCATACTCATCATGCATATCGGATATTAATAAAATTGAGAGAGTCCAAAAATATTTGAAGAGAAGAGTCATTCA
>QLTV01001684.1:4208814-4218975 GCA_003457575.1 Thermophis baileyi | reverse complement strand
ATAATAATAATAATAATAATAATAATAATAATAATAATAATAGTGTGCAGCCCATTTGTGGACCCCAAAGTAATGGAGCCAACAATTTGGCCCTTAGTTTTTGCTTTCTTGGGAGAGGGGAGGGAATAAAGGCATGGAATGAGTGCCTTGAGGCTTATAAACTATCTTTAGACATAAGTTGAAAATTTATCTAATGAATATTCTATATTACCATTAAAGTAGGTCTTCTCATGTATGAGTGGATTTCTGGGCTTAGAAAAAAATGCAGTCATCCTCTGAAGAATATTGGCTTCCATGAACACCATAACTTCTAATTTCAGAGTTCACTTAAGATTTGTTTATGAGAACAAAACTGAAATTTATGCAGCTCCAGCCAGCAAATTAGCCAAGCATTCTCCCATGTTTTTGTAGACTATTGTTTATTACATGTTTTAGGCCTTATTTACAGATTTCCTGATTTACAGATTTACAGATTTACAGCTTTCTTTCAACTATCAAGTGTATGATCTCATTTATCTTGTAATAAAAGTAGTTTTCCACCAGGACAGAAAAAAGTTACTTATTAAATGAAACTTTATCTGGAATGATCAAATAATTTATGGGAAATAGTATCCACATTTTGTTGTGTTTCCCCTGAATGAGAAGATCCTGGAAATTAGTTAGTATCCAAAATATTACTTTGATTTAAGTACCCATACACCAAGTAAAGCAACATTTCTACAATGTACTAACCTTGCAACAGATTACTAGAAAGATCATAATCTGCCTTAACTTTCAATCAGCTCAGGGACATTGTGTTTGACTGTTGTTGTAATTGTCTTTATGTGAAATTGTTGTTGCTTTAGATTTTTAATTTACTTTTAGTCACCCATAGTCGCATTTCCAAATGAACAGTCATAAAAATCATCTAAATGCTGGCTTTTTTAAATTCATTTTTTAATTCCAATTGCAAATGATGATATCTCACTCCAAGAGTGGAAAGATGCTTACATATAATGAGAACATCTTATATTATCAGTTCTCATTAATTAAATATAAACTGATTTCCATGGACTTTTACTCAGACATTGAGAAGAATGCTTTCTTAAATATCTGTAGAAACAAGGAATGGTTCTGATAGATGCAACTACAGTATGCATTTAGGAACTAGTGAACAGTCTGTACTTCTTTACCTATAGATGTTTATAAGGGCTTCTTTGAGTGCAAATTGGAATCCTGGACCAATCAGGATCCCATCTTGCATTGAGGACACCTATGCAGGGCCAATAGTTGTATAACTGGAATGTTCATTAATAGTTAGCCACAGGCCAACATATTTATGCATATTTTAACTACTGAAGGGATTTGTAGGTATTCATTTACTAGTGAATTACTTTCTTCAGTGAGAGGAAATGGTGTCCCACACAGAGCCAAAACCATTCTTGTGTGTAATTACAAGTTGCTGGTGCCCATAACCATCCAGATAGTTGTCCTTTATGCTGAACATTTTATATTCCAGGGGTGAAATTCAAAATTTTTGAATTCAAAATTTTTCCCTACCAGTTCCATGGGCGTGGCTTGGTGGGCATGGCAGGGGAAGGATACTGCAAAATCTCCATTCCCACCGCACTCCAGGGGAAGGATACTGCAAAATCCCCATTCCCTCCCTACTCCTGGGGGAAGGATATTGCAAAATCTCCATTTCCACCCCACTCTGGGGCCAGCCAGAGGTGGTATTTGCCAGTTCTCCAAACTACTCAAAATTTCCGCTACCGGTTCTCCAGAACCTGTCAGAACCTGCTGTATTTCACCCCTGGCCCATTCCCTTGCTAAATGCTCAGTGAAGTATATTATGAGTAGATTTGCCAATATAAGCTCATCTTACATAAAATGAAATTAAAAGGGAAGATCTACATAAAATAGTTGCATGTGGAAAATGCCAAGCTCAATTCTTGATAAATTCTGTTAATAGGGTCAGATAATAGACCTATTTTTGCCTGAGGTCTAGCACCAAGAGACTCCAATTTTGGGGGCTAGTGAGAACATTTGGAACGTGGAGATCATGTTATGGAACTTTCATAAAGTTGCCTGTCCACAAAACAACTGTCATCATGGGTGTGGCTAGTTACAAATAAATGAAAGCAAGTTAATGAAGTTATTGCATGGTACTCCTTCTAGTTCCTCAAGCTACTCTGTACCATGCCAGGTTAATTTTTTCCTTTTTTTTTCCTGAGCAAATGGACCATTTCCTCTAAACATAGCACTGTGTTGAAGCCACCCCATTGGTTTTATTTTCTCAGAATGTGCATTGGAATCAATGTGGAGCTCCTAGAAGGTCTTGGAAATAAAGATGATGCTAGAGGCTAGCACTTGGCTTTACAACTGCCAGCTTTCCATTAAGAATTAGTAGATGTAAACTATAACAAAAGAAGTCAGATGAAATGGAGAATGTGTTGATAATCATCCAAATATATAAAGGACATATAGTTTAACCTTGGAAATAGCAGTTTTCTAACTTGAAAACTGATCCTGCGATGGGAAAAAAATGTTTGGGAGGTATCTGAAAACAGCTTTGAATAAGGATTTCAGGCTGCCCTAGTTCTGTTAATATTCTAAATGCAGTTACAGAGATTATTTGCCACAAGGGAAGAGCAAGGACCAAGTCCCTGCAGAAATTTTAGGAAATGCTAATCTATCATTCTCACAGAAAACCAGTTTTTCAGCTTTTGGGAAAGGGCTGGAGATTAATTTCTATGGATGTATCCCTTTTTATTATATTCACAAGCCTCAGAAATAAATCAATATTTTAAAAGTAATTCACTGATTAATTACTCTGATTTCTTAAATAATACTTATTCAGTTAATTAGAATTTCCAAATGAATGTTTATTTGCCCCTTTCTTTTTTCCTTCTATCTGGAATGAACAAACTATCTTAAAGAATTCACAGTTTCAATTAAAAAATAAATAAAAATCAAAAAGCAGAGATACAATATTTCTCATTAATACAGGAATCATTATTTAAGACATAGAATGTAATAATTACTGATAACATTCACGCTGAATCCTCAGAAGGATATAACTTAAACAAAATACCTTGTAGAATTATATTTTATCAACTTCATTCTTATTATGTATATATATGTTTTTTTCTCTGTTAAATCACCTGGTATACCTGGTATTACATATTTATGTAACAATATGTAATGTATATGTATATGTATATGTATATGTATATGTATATGTATATGTATATGTATATGTATATGTATATGTATATGTATGTTGTTGTTGTTAGTCGCGAATTTGTGTCTGACCTATCACGACCCCATGGACAACGTTCCTCCAGGCCTTCCTGTCCTCTACCACCCCCCGGAGTCCATTTAAGCTCACGCCTACTGCTTCAGTGATTCCATCCAGCCACCTCATTCTCTGTCGTCCAATTCTTCTTTTGCCCTCAATCGATCCCAGCATTAGGCTCTTCTCCAGTGAGTCCTTCCTTCTCATTAGGTGGCCAAAGTATTTGAGTTTCATCTTCAGGATTGGGCCTTCTAAAGAGCAGTCAGGGTTGATCTCCTCTAGGACTGACCGGTTTGATTGCTTTGCAGTCCAAGGGACTTGCAGGAGTCTTCTCCAGCACCATAGTTCAAAGGCCTCAATTCTTTGGCACTCAGCCTTTCTTATGGTCCAACTTTCACAGCCATACATTGCAACTGGGAAAACCATAGCCTTGACTATACGCACTTTTGTTGGCAGGGTGATGTCTCTGCTTTTTAGTATTCATGTATCTGTATCTGTATCTGTATCTGTATCTGTATCTGTATCTGTATCTGTATCTGTATCTGTATCTGTGTCTGTGTCTGTGTCTGTGTCTGTGTCTGTGTCTGTGTCTGTGTCTGTGTCTGTGTCTGTGTCTATGTCTATGTATATGTATATGTATATGTATATGTATATGTATATGTATATGTATATGTATATGTATATGTATATGTATATGTATATGTATATGTATATGTATATGTATATGTATATGTATATGTATATGTATATGTGTGTTTGTCAAAGTAAATGAATGTGATTTTCCCCTACTACATATGCAAAACAACCTGGCAAAAATTGGAGTATTAACTTTGGGTGGCCAGTGGGGTTGATTATGGTATTTTCAACAGACCACTTAAACTTTTGCATAGAAATGGTAATTCCATACTTTTTTGGCAAACTCATCTTCTGCCTCTGATTGATTAACAGAATTGATTCTGTCTCTGCCTACCTCTCTCACCACTGTCCATTCTTTAAAATGTGAGGAAGGGGTGGGTCCTGCTCCATCTTCTTTTCTTTCTGCTTTCCTGATTACAAAGGGGACATGAAATAGGAGGTTCTAGAACTTGGCATGGGTTCTTGGCAAGGATTTAATCAACAATTCCAAATCTCCCAATTGCTTCAGTTCCAATCAGTGCATATCATTCCATTACTTAGAAGAATGAAATGAAGAGGATAAAAGAGAAAAAAAAATCAAACAGACTTCACAGCTGCTGTAATTATCCTTTTTAAAGCTGTGGTCCATAGGAAGGGAGCCCAGCATTCTTATTGGAATGTGTTTGTGATTTTCCAATATGATTTGCAGCTGCCACACCATACCTTTGATTAAAGAAAATGAGTAATTGTAAACCTGAATAGCATAAAAAAGAACTTTTACAGGGAAGGGAGGAGAATTTGGTACCATGTATTTTGCTTTTAGGTGGAAGAGTTATCATAGATCTGGTTTGCACACTCCATTTAGTAGACAGAAAAGCTGTTCAAAACAGTTTGTGTGGATGGTTCTTTCTGAAATTATAGTTATTTCAATTACATTTTAAGCTCTGCAAGAAGTAAAGAGAACAATGGCATGTTCAACTGTAGCTCAAAAGACTTGGGTTTAAAACCACTTGCATACCAATTGATGTAAATGAATTGTCCAATGCGTTATTTCTTTGAAACAAGACTGGCACATAGAGAAAAATATATAATGTATATTCCAGAAATGAAAGAGACACTGTGCCATGGAATTAATAAGACCGGGGTAGAAATGGGAAAACCCTCTTGGACCTAAACACTCAATGGATTTCTTTTTGCTCTGGTAAAATGAGTTGGGGTACACTTGAGCTCAATGCCTGAAATAATAGCAGTAAATGAAATAAATGTATGATTTTTAAAATGCACACACACACACACACTGATTCAGTGGAATGTCTCAGCACAGTTTGTTTCATTGCAACCTGACTGTTATTCTTGCAGAATCCAGTGAATATGGGCTCTTTAGGAATAAATATCAGCCCCTGCCATCTGTTTTAATGGTTGTCCCAATACCCATATAATAGTCTATAATGGCCCTGCTTACCATGAAGCGCTGCCCATGGACTGGTTCATCCTTTGGCAGCTGTGCATACAGTACTAATGGACTCTGTGCCCTGCATTATAACAGGGTTATGTTAATTAAGAAGCTTTCTTAGACTCCTAATTTGAAATCAGATATCATGAGAATGTTGATGGGCAAATCTTACAATGACTAGAAAAAATATGTTAAGTGACTATAAATATAATTAAAATATTATAAGTTTGCACCCAACCCCCAAAGGGCAAAACTGTGAACATTTCTTAACTGGTTTAAAATTGTTATTCTTCCTAGAAGAGAATTTATTCTCATTCAAGAATTTATTAAATCTGAATGGGATTTTTATTCATGCATATATTTTACTCAAAATGTGAATGCGGTTTTATGCATCCAAAACATATATTGTATGGAGGTATTTTGTCCATTGCATCAGGGGTGAAATGCTCCCAGTTCGCTCGTGCCTGTCGGTCGCCGTAGAGCCGGTCGCCAAGGTAGCGTGAGGCTCCGCCCACCCACCCGGATGCCGGTGTTTGGGTTCTTTTACCCTCTGCGCATGCACAGAACGCTTTGCGCATGCACAGAGGGTAAAAGAACCCAAATGGCAGCATCCGGGTGGGTGGGCGGAGCCTCGCGCTACCTTGGCGACTGGCTCTACAGCGACCGACAGGCATGAGCGAACCGGGAGCATTTCACCCCTGCATTGCATCCAAAATTTGTTAAAGTTTGCTATACTTTCCTCTAAATTTACGGTATCTTTCAATTGTAAATTTTATTGTCATCGTGACCATCCAGTGCACCATCCACACACAACAGGCGTACAAAACTACAAATCAAACACATGTGCTCTTTTCTACATTTTGGTCTGGCCCTAAGCAACAACAACAACAAAAAAGGTTCTTTTTTTTTTTTTTTGCTGTCAAAAGGGAGATGAAGAAATCCCTTTTGTACAAGTTTGTAGTATCAAACATTTCCAGCTTTAATATCTGATAAAAATAAAAAGTCTTTGTAATAATAAAGTGTTGGTTTTGTAATGCTGTAATTATGCAAATTACTTCTTAAGTGACACTGTCCTCTATTTGGCTTCACGCAGCAAGATTTCAATGATTGGGTGATAGGAGTCTGTTACTGAGGTGGATAACAATGAAAAGGACTCAAAAGAGGCTTTCAATGGAAATTGCAGCCATTTACATAACAAATAAAGTGTGTGTCCCCATACTTTGTATGTATAAACTGTATCCCACTAACCGCTGGGCTTCCTTTGCTTTTCCATGTAATTTTGAGACTTTGGTTGGCTTTAAACAAACTCACATAATCCTTATTTCCGCTACCCTAACATGGTTGTTGACCAGAGGTGGGTTCCTCCCGGTTCGGACCGGTTCTATAGAACCAGTAGTAAACCGGTAGTGACGTCACGGAGCCGGTTCTGTCGGTGCCAATCCGTGGCCGCCGCCATCTTGTTTTTGGCTTCTGCGCATATGCAGAAGCTGGTTTGGTTTTTTTTTTTTGCTGTTTTTGCTGTTTAGCTTCTGCGCATGTGCAGAAGCTGTTTTTAAGTACTGCCGCCCCACCCAGTCACTTCCTTTTCCTCCTCATCTCCCGGGCGGCTTGCCTGCCTAAGCTGCCTTCCCACGTGGTGCCTGCCCTGCGCCCAACTGAGCTGCCTCCTCCTGCCTACAGGTAAGTCGTGCTAGCCCTCCCCAGAGCTTGCTGCGCCCCCCCCCCCACCATCCCCACCAGGCTCGTGACCTTACCTTCCCCCGCCCATTCCAGGAGTCCCCATGTTCACCATTTTGGCTCCCAGGGGGGTGCAGGGAGGCTTGCTAGGCCCAAAATGGGGTGGGGGGTACGGCGCCCCCCACCCCTTTTTAGCTCCCGGGGGTTGCAGGGAGGCTTGCTACGCCCAAAACGGGGCATGGGGGTGCCTAGCAAGCCTCCCTGCAGCCCCCTTGGAGCAAAAATGGGCTGCGGGGGGGCCTTCAAGGGAGAAAGAAAGAAACCCTCACTGTTTGGGGATCCCCACGTGCACTGAGTTTGAGTTGAGAGCTTATTGTAAGTGGCTGCTAAGCTATCCTTGTTCTGGCTAAGCTAATCAACAGTGGAGCTCTAAGAATGCCAGATGATCAATGGGCATGTTCTCAGTTTCAAAATGTCTGGCTTTTCTTCCTGCTACCAAAGACCTTCTGGGGTTCTTCACAGGAAGGGAGAAAGGAGAAAGAGGGAGGAAAAAAAGAGGGATAGGGAGAGGCAGAGGCAGAGGCAGAGGCAGAGGCAGAGGGAGAGGCAGAGGCAGAGGCAGAGGCAGAGGCAGAGGCAGAGGCAGAGGCAGAGGCAGAGGGAGGGAGGGAAGGAAGAAAAAGAAAAAGAAAAAGAAAAAGAAGAAAAAGAAAAAGAAAAAGAAAAAGAAAAAGAAAAAGAGGAAGGAAGGGAGAGAGAAAACGCAGGTATCTCTTAACAGAGGCTTGAACTTGCCTGAAATTATTCTGATGCCTCCTAGCCTGGCTTGCTTTCCATCCCTTGTTTGATGCTGACCTAGAGGTTTTTGTTGGAATCCTGGTTCAAGTTTTGGAGAAAGACTTAATTCACCCTAAGCTTGTGACTGCTTTCATCAAACCTTAGAGGGATTTAGAAAGAAAGAAAGAAAAAAAGAAAGAGAAAGAGAGACAGAAAAAAAGAAAAAGAGACAGAGAAAGAGAGAATAAAGTTGAAAAAAGGTGAACAACCTTTTTACAGAACTATAGATACGTTGAGGCTGGGTGTGACAAGGAATGGCTGGGAGGGGAGGGGCCAGGCAACAGACCCTTTGACGTGAGTGACATTGAGTTGGTCACGCCCACCCAGTCACATGACCATGAAGCCACACCCACCCAGTCACATGACCATGAAGCCACTCCCACCGTCACATGACCATCAAGCCACACCCATAAAATAAGCCATGCCCACAGAACCGGTAGTAAAAAAAATTAGAACCCACCCCTGTTGTTGACCCCTTATTTATCTAATCTGTTATACAAATATGCATATTCATAAATATGCTGTGATTGGTGCAGCTGACATGCTGCCATTAACTGTGTCAAGTTTCTTTCCATTCTAGTTCAAGAGGGTGTATGAATAATCCCTCTTCTTGGAAAGTACTCATAAAAAACTCTGGGCATTGTCAGTGTTCATCAGAAGCAACTAAACAAAATTCACAGTGCCCTCAATCTCCTTGTGTCTAGAACAGTGATTAAAAAAGCATGGACTTATATTTTCACTTATATTCTATAAATAAATATACTCTAAAACCTATATAAATAAAAAAATACCCTAATTTATAGAGTGTAAGTATACTCTATAATTACTGATACTCTACTGGGTAATTTTCTCTGCAGAATGAACTACAAATCTATCACCCTGATAGAACATGAAGTTTCTGGGCCTCTTTCAAACTATGTAGAACCAGTTTAATGGGCAGACAGGGAAAAAATGTAGCCTCCATTGCTTTAAATTTGCTTCCCTTCTTATCACCTAATGTTTAGGTGGGTTGGTATCAGGGGTGGGTTCTTCTTTTCTTCGCTGCCGGTTTGCTCAATTTTAATAAAGCTTAAAATTTCTTTATTCGTTGGGTGCGCATTGTCTCTGGAACCAAAAGAATGAATTGCCTGGGCACCTGATCACTGCCCTGACACTTGGCAAAATAACAAAGTAGGTCAAGGCTGCGTTTGACTCTTCTCCTAACACCTCCAGAAACTGTCACCAAATGATACAAAAGTGGAAAATGATTAAACAGGTGATTAAAGAGTAATCCAATATACAACTTAGATTAACATGTTAATGAAATAAGTCAAATGACATTTCTGTCCTTGACCTATTTATTCCTTTCTAGAACAGAAGAAATATGGATCTAAACTTTAACCTATTTTCTACTCAACAAAAGAATAAACTATCTGCAGAAAATACTGGAATGATTGTGTGAAAAGTGTTTAATAGTGGATGTTTTGGATAATCTCCAGAAAATAATCAAGTTACTCAATCAATGAAAAAAGAGAACAATGTCATATATAAAACTGGAATGTTTTGATCTTGAAAAAAAGAATAGCCTGCCAAGGACAAGGCAAGGGCAGCACACAAATCCCAGACAGGCAAACATTAAAAAGGGAAGCAATACTCTGCTCTTTCAAAATTTAATTATCTCTGAAATAGCAAGTGACATGCACTGCAATCAAATTCCCTATGCCAAGCTGAAATTGGTTTGGTGTGTACTACTACAGGCAAGTTCTTTTTAAAATAATTCAAAAAATACTAACAAGATTGGGGAACCAAGTGTAAAATTAAAACACAGGTGATTCTTCTAAGATTGCATAAATCTGATGGAAAAGATTAAAAAAAAACAACCAAAGAAAAGAATTTTCTTATATAGCAATCCCTAAAATGACCTTCTTTGAAAAAAGTGCCAGAGATATCTTTCCTTATGTGTATATCAAATCTAGTAATTAAATTAGAAAAGTGTTCTTCAGACAGAACTCAATTGTTCAATACCGGTACCAGCATTCATAATAAAATAATAATATACAACCAGTAGGTTGTAGTCTACACTACAACCAGAGTAGACAGCTGTAGCTGCAAAGAATGGACCTCATACAACTGGTGCAATAGGATAGAAGTTTCTAAATATAAATATAGATAGATAGATGGTAGATGATAGATAGACAGATGATTGATAGATGATGATAGATAGATAGATGATTAGATAGATAGATAGATAGATAGATAGATAGATAGATAGATAGATAGATAGATAGATAGATAGATAGATAGATAGATAGATAGATAGAAA
>QLTV01001684.1:4195143-4208733 GCA_003457575.1 Thermophis baileyi | reverse complement strand
ATAAAGAGAAAGAAGAAAAAAAAGGGGGAAAGTAAAGAGGAGAGAAGGGGAAGGGGGGGAGGGAGAGGGAGAGGGAGAGAGAGAGGGAAGGAGAGGGAGAGGGAGAGAGAGAGAGATGATAAGTAGATGCTTGCCTGTTTATTTCCCCTGCAGAGTCTAATTTGTTCCACCTATTGTTACAACTGCTAAGCAGAGAGAGTCAGAGGGAGAAATATAAGAGTTTTCCAAAATAATCAAGATTATTTTGGCACACATGTAATTAATCCAACACAGACCTGTTTCTGCATTCCATATTCTGTAAACAGTTTGAAAGAAGATTACCAGGAGAGAAAAGAAATAAATATTGAATGGTTGGAGACCAGTCAATATAATAAGTAAAACGATTCAGAATAATGAATCAATTATTACATGCTGTATAAAAGGAAAAAATTAGGGTGTAGGGTATAAACACACACACACACACACACACACACACACACATCCCTTCATGAAGAGATTTGTTGAAGCCAAACCAGCTGCAGCCCAACATGTGCACAGTGCAGCTAGTATTGGTTCCGGACAAGAGAAATCAATCTCTTACTGTGATTCAGCATGTTTGATCACTTTCCTATTGAGAAAAATGTCATAATAATGGCACCCTGGACTTTAAATGCAGTTTCAAGGATCTTATTTTCTATAGTTTAGAACAGTATTTTCATTTATGAAACTACTGTAACTGCTTTACTTTAAAATCTTTTCATTCTCTAAAGCCAGCATTTCTTATTTTTAAGTCCTGGGAAATTTTGTCACCTATATGACTTGCTATTATACACCACAGGATGGAAGAAATTAGGGCATTAAAAAACCTTAGTTATTAGTTTGCAATATTGTAGTAATAGTAGAATGATTTATTTGACTTATTTGGCCACCAAATTGGAAGAACTCATGGTGGCTTGTATGTTTCAATTTTATAAAAAGAAAATGAAAGGGAAAGGATACTTTGCCCTACATTTTTTTAAATACCTTTCTATAGTTTATATGGTCCAGGGGACTTGTTTTAGATTCCATATGAATAGTGTTAAAGATTTATTTAAGGCTAAGGAGCACTAAATCATGATCTAACCATATATCCCAAATTTCTGGGATATTTATTACACATTTAAAAGTCATATTTTCAGGACTGAAAGTCTTCTGGAAGAAATGGTGGACTAAAGAAGGCTCTTCAAAAAGAGAAGATGGTGACCATGGTAAAAAAAAACAAAGAGTCATGAGTATTCCAGCTTTTTGGAACGTCTCTGAACAAGAACAGAATGGGAGATCACCCACATGTGCTCCAAGCAGGTCCTCCTCATAAGGAGATTGTAAAATTACCATCCCCATTGGGTTTTGAGCAGTGGGACATGATGGGAATAGCCATCTTGCTTGCAACAATGGTAGGTGTCTTTAAAGGACACTAAGTTTGCAACTTTCTTTTCTAATCATGTTCAGAATTTGAATCATAAGCTTAAAAAATTTAAAAATTTGAAATAAACAGCAAAAAAGCTAAATAAGACTTTGATCCTAAATATATATATAAATGGATTGATAGACCAGATAAATTTGGAATAAGGTTTCAGATTTAATTATAAAGAATCCTACCCATGGAAAATTGATTTGTTTGGATTTTTTTTTTTTGCAAGTCACAATAAAGATAAGTACATTTTGAAAATTGGATATTAGAGGGAACTAAAGATTTTAGTTAAAGGAAAAAAATACCCAAGTTTGATTGACAATTAATTAAGTGGGACTAATTGTCAGAAAACATTATTACTTTGAAAATACTAAAGAATACTTTTGAAAAATGGAATCAGAAGTTAGTATCAACAATAGCGATACTTGCTTCTATATATAGACCATGTCCAAAAGATGTTATGGAAGCAATGGCAGATGAGTAACAAGTTTTATTTCATAAGATATATTATTTGTAGAAGCTACAAGAATGACGCACTGAACATATAAAATAACCTGCTTGATGTTTCAAAAATCAAAAATCAAACATAAATAATAAACCAAGTGAGTGATTGGGATAATTTTTTTTACATTGGATTTGGGACAAAGAATAAATGAAAAGAAATCAAATTCTATGACATTTGAATGAACTAAGGGTTAAGACTTAGAAGTAAAAGAAAGGAATATAAAATTGGTTTATTTGATCAAGGTTAAAATAAGATATGCTGTTGTTTTTGGTAAACTTTATTGGATTTTCTGCTGACACCAGGCAAGACTGAAAAGATGATGACACACAGACACACATACAACCTGGATCTAGATGTCTGTTTCAATAGATTCAGTGCAGTGTATCTAAAATGAGTCTAGAAATCATTTTACAGTTTCTATTAAAATCTCTTTATCTTGTAAATCAAAACATCCATTCAAGCTTTTTTTTTAACTGGACCTTGTATGCCATCCAGGTTTCCTTGGACAGTTATGGCTTGTTAGTTCTTGTTGTCTTATACAGTTAAAATGCACTTAATTTCTCATTTGCTTCAGTCTTACCTTTTTGTTCTTTTAACTGCTTCTTGATCTCATACCTACTCTCAATCTTAACAACAGGGTAAGCAAATTCTAAGAGTTCACAGAAAACTGTCAATTTAGTGAAAACAGTTTTTAAATTGTTTACTTCACAAAAATAACTTCAGACAGAATTTTGGGTGTAAACATAGCTTTCTATGTATTTCTTAATTGAATTGGGATGTCACCCAGAGTTCCCAATTAGATTTGGGAATAATTTACCTCTTGCATAAAGCTTCACTCCATGTAGAAAGCCAGGGAAATGATCTGGGAAATAAAATTCAAACATAGGTAGAGGTAAATCAGTTGCAGAAAATGCAGGAGACTATTACAAAGAGACTCAGAGGTGTACACAAAAACACATGAATCCCCTGGGTATAAAAGAGAGAGAAGGCAAACACAGAAAAATTTGCAAGAAACTGTTACTGTAGCCTATTTCTATTAAGGACTGTTCTCCATTTCCTGATCTGACCTATTTTGAAGAACTGACTTTCCCTAACTCTATAACAACATCTCCAAAGCATCCATGTTGTGAGGGAAAAAAGGAGTGAAAACAAGAAAGATGCTGTTTCCTAGATTTACATGGCATTAATATCTTCCAAAAGTCCAGGATCAGCACAAGGAATTTGATTAAATGTTATGCTCTGCAATCTTCAAATGCAGTCCACAAATTTTATTTTGCAGATGATTGGGTAGAGAGAAATAAACTGGGTCTTAGCATATCTTAGCATTTTTCCATCATATTAGAAGTTACATTTTTTCAATAAAGATGCTGCAAGGATTAGCATATTTTTCTTGAGATTTCTTCCAAGACTGAAGTGAACATTCTTAATCTCACCTGCAATTATTATACCGTAGTTATTGTTCAGAGATAGGGCACTCGAACGGGTTCAGGATACCAATTTAAAAGATTGGAAGACCTGACTTCTTAACATATGGACTGCCTTGATGGCATTCATTTTCTGCACAGGAATACATGGTTGACATCTTGTTCCATATGCTGAAAAGTATTTGTACATGACAAAATTGAACATCTGGAAGGGTGACTTTGCTGGTCTCACACATTCCCATTGAGGAAGCATTGTTTTTGTAGGCATGTTACAGATTTTGTCACCCATATATTTTGTAACTGGGAAAATTATGGGTGGATGCCAGGGAACCACTCTTAAGTATATGGCAGCTGGGATATTTACAAGAACACCTTTTATGTCTATAAAAGGAACAAATTATGTAAGTAAGTGTTTAGAGAGTTCTTGCATAGCTATCTTACATTTACAAATCTGTGGGAATTGCAGCAGGTTACCAAATATGACACCAGTGAAGATACTTACTTTGCATAGTGTATGGAAGTATTTCAATGGCCCACCCTTTCAAAGCTCCAGGAGTTCCAAGCTACAAAGTTCTTGTCCTTTTATCATCACATTCATTTTTAAAGTGATTCATTAATAAGCAATGCCAATTCCTGAAGACAGTTCTTAGGTGCTGGGAAATCTTCCAGAATAACCTAATTAAGAGCCAAACCAATGGCTTGAAGGCATAATAGTCAGCAGCATGGAGCTAGATTAAGCTGAAACAAATGCATAAAAAGCTTTAGTTCTCTTTTGCTTCTCCTATGTTATCTAAAAGCCATTAACATGGATTACTTAAGGGAATGTTCCATTGCAATTCTTCTACTGATTTGCAGAAAAGAAGTCACAAAAACCTCTAGAAATCCATAACATTGGCACAAAAGAAAATACAAAAAGGCCTTGAGACAGACAGCGGGGACATTTCTTTTCTTTTCTTTGAAACTCATACCTTGAATCAATTCATATCTCTCCATCTTTCAGAAGAAGAAAAAATGATTTAGCAAAACTCAATGCACTGACTTTATGAAGACTTTTGCATTGTTATGTCTTGATACGTAATAAGCATGCTTGATAAGCATCACTGGTTCTGGTCCATTTTCAAACTCAAAGTTTCTCATCTTAGCTTCTCCACCACACCTGAATTTGTCCCATTCTGTTCTGTTTTCAAAGACTTAACCTGATGATGGCCAGACAGATGATTGGACAGAATCCTGAGACTCTTTGCATAATTCATTTCCAGCATTCTGTTGGGTTGCAAAGAATAAAAACAATAAAAAAACCCTACTCAGATGAACAATAGAAAATTAATGCAAAACTAGCCACAGAGTAGTAAGCCTGACAGAGAAAAATGCCAGCAATCCTTCTTGGCAACACCATTTCCCGTACATATTGAACAAATAAGAACCCAAATCCTGTGTGTAATGGGTGATTTAAAAGTGCAAGAAACAAATTTGATTTGCTAAGTCAATTGGAACATTTAGTTTTGTTTAGCATATTTTACATCCTGGTTATTTGGGACTCTACAGTGCATATAGCTTCCAGCTGAAATACTTTGTATTGTGTTTTGTACAATACTTTGTATTGTGTCCAGAGTCTTAAAGAGCCTAGAAGTAAAGTTCTACTTGCAAAAAAGTGGGCATAAACTGATACATTTTCTGTGATGTTTCTCTCTATGATTTTTAACTTCTGAAATATGAGGGAGCATAAAAAGATGATAGCTCGTGTAATTTAGTAGGAATATAAAGAAGCAATATTTATTGTATTTATTTATTAAACAAATTTATATAGCCGTCCAACTAACACACAGTGACTCCAGGTGCTATACAACATTAAAAATTTGCAGTTAAAAAGCCACAGTTTAACTCTCTTCCCCCCTTCCACTCCATGGCAGTGACAAGAGAATCAGACAAACCACTTGATTGGCTCCAAATGGGGTCCCCAAACTAGCTGACAAAACCACATTTTCAAAGCCTTACAAAGAAGCAAGAAGATGGGAGCCAATCTTATCTCTGAGGGAATGATGTTCCAAAACATCCAATGCAGGGGTGAAATGCTCCCGGTTCGCTCGTGCCTGTCGGTCGCCGTAGAGCCGGTCGCCAAGGTAGCGCGAGGCTCCGCTCACCCGCCCAGACGCCGGCGTTTGGGTTCTTTTATCCACTGCGCATGCACAGAACGCTTTGCACATGCGCAGAGGGTAAAAGAACCCAAATGGCAGCATCCGGGCGGGTGGGTGGAGCCTCGCGCTACCTTGGCGACTGGCTCTACAGCGACCAACAGGCACGAGCGAACCGGGAGCATTTCACCCCTGATCCAATGACGTTTTAAACAGCTAAATTGGAAAACAGCTGAATTCTTAGCTGAGCAGCTAAGAAACTAACACTATTTTTTTTAAAGTGGAATAAAAATTATGTACTGCACTTTTTGTCCATTGCCACTTATGAACCACCCATCATTTTTTTTGAATATAGGAACTGACAATGTTGTTCTCCATCCAGGGCCAACCCACCATAAATACACCTCTGATTCTGCTTCAAATGCACATTTCCACCCTGAGCTGCCTTTAAATTTCCATATTCTTAGACTATTGTACTTCATTCCACTTTAGCGATAACCACACTATGCACTGTCTGCTGTGATTAGAATGACTTTCTCTTCCTGGGTCTGACTGGTGCCTTGTACAGTTATTGCATCCTAGCTACCAACTGCTATACAAGTAATTTTTGAGTTATGACAGTTCACTTAGTGACCATTCGAAGTTACGACATTAACCCACCCAAAGTACTTAGAGTACCGAAGTTACGAATGTTGCAGCACCACGGCGGTCGTTCACCCTTACGAACGACCACAGAGACACTGTAACATTTGCCCTGCCTATTTCCCTCCCCCCTCCGGCCAGGTCTCTAGAGGCACTGGGAGATCTAATGAGCCTTCGGTTTCTTGGCCTGCTTCGGTGCTTCAGGCCTTTGGTGCGTTTGCAGAGAATGCAGGCCTAAAGTACCATGAGATCACATGAGTCCCATGGTGAGTTGGCCATGTCAAGTTGGCTGCAGCGAATTGACTGTGGCAAGATGGCCATGGCGAGTTGGCTACAGCGAGTTGTCCCATAACTTCCTTACAATCTGTGAATTCCATTAAATCTCCTTGCCACCAGTTTTTTCACCTCTTCTCCTAGTACATCTGTCCTACATTTACATCTCTCAGTGAGCATCCTTTTAATATTTTGCAGTCTAAGAGCTGTGGCACATCAAGAAGCCCCTTTGCACTTGCCAGAGCATAGGGTCTTTGTGCCATGCTGTTAGGAGCTTTCTGGGGTGCAGTAGATTGGTGCTGTGCTACTGGGCCAGATTGGGGTGGCTAAGGCTTCTAGGAGTGGCTGCCTCTTTGTACTGCACGGAATAGCCCCAGAACCACAGCATATATTTTTCTCCAGCCTCCCTGTACTTGCACACATGCATATACATACCCCTCCATATTCTCTTTCCCTGGCCTCCTTAAAGTCACACTGTAGTAACCCCCCCCCCCAACTCACACATGCCTTGCGCCAGGGCTCCCTCTGCCGTGACATTCCACATTTCTTATCTGGCACTTCCCACTTCCAGCTTCTGTTTCCTGCTTCCCATTTAACAACCCACACATCTGAAGTTACAAGGGCAAGAGGGGCATCATGCTTTACAACTGCATAACTTAGCAACAGAAATTCCAGTTGTGGCTATAGTCGAGAGCTACTTCATTCAGCCAGTATGATAAAGTATTTACATGGTGGCTGTTGTGTGTAGTTTTTTTAGATGTAGATTAGGATGGTTGGTGGAAGGACTTAATAGCCAGCCATCAACACTCCAATCTACATCTAAAACACACAACAACCACCATCTAAACACCACACACAGAACAGCCCAGATCACACAGAGAAGTTCCCTGAGGATGGACTCCAGCATGAATCTGAAAGCTCGGAAGACAAAACCTCTGGTCCCAGTGCCTGACCTAGATTGAATCCTGCAACACTATCCTGGAACACGTATATTCGTCTTCAATCTTTTACACATTTCAACTAGAGCATTGTCATATTGCAGTTTGATGTTCATCACGCACATGTACAATATATAAAGAGTTTTCTCCAGCGGTGAAATCTACTTACCTTCCCTACCAGTTCGGAAGCGCGTGCCCGTCGCATGCGCTTTTTCACCCTCTGCGCATGCGCAGAACACTTTGTGCATGAGCAGAGGGTTAAAAAAAGAAAATGGCGACGTCCGGGCGGGTGGGCAGAGCTTCGCGCTGCCGCCGCTACCGGTTCTCCAAACTACCAGCGGCCGCCGCTACCGGTATGCCCGGACCGGGCCGAACCGGTAGCATTTCACCCCTGGTTTTCTCATATGGGGACACTGAGGAACATATATAAAAGCAACAGCCACTATGATTCACAGATCCTGGAAAAAGAAAAAAAATTCCTGAACAAGTTACAAAATAGTATTTATGGGCTCAGATAAGCAGGAAGTGCTTGGAATGAAAAACTGAATCAAGTGTTGGCTTTATGCAGCGTTCCTACAAAGCGAATCCGGGCCCTGTTCATATGCCAGATGTTAGTATAAGAAAAAGACATATGTTTTAATTTATCTTGATTATATATTATGTGGTATAAGGATGAAAAGAGAGTCAAGAAAAAAAAATCAGTCAAAAGTTGCCCTCTCATCTACAGGACAATACATATCTGTAGCACAAGTTTGTCAAGAACTAACTTGGCTGCACAAACCGATATTGCATTTTAAGAAGAAAGAGCCAAGAAAGAGACAATTATGCACAGGGACAATAAAGTTGAATTCCGATTTCCAAAGCAGAGAAAGTTATTTCACATAGAAAGTACTTTGATATCAAGTATCATTATGTGTGAAGTACATATATAGCACAATGGGCTGGCTGAGCTGAAGTGCTTTCTTTCTTCCCATAGAAAAGATAGAAGATATACTTTGATTAAACTCATATTCTCGGGGGTTTTCGTCACAGTTCCTCTCTGCCTTGCTCTTCAGATCTGATCTATGCAGTTCAAGTATTTACTTACTAGCTCTCTTTCCATAATAGAGGACAGCACATTATAGTTCTTAGCTGTAGTACTAAAGGTATGTACTCGGGTTTTCCTATCTCTGTATTGTTGCCTAAATCAAACTTATCTTTTTCTTTCACATAACCAGGAGTTGGTTCCTCCCGGTTCGGACCAGACATCATTGAACTGGATCGGTCGGTGCCAGTCCGTGGGGGCCGCTATCTTTTTTTAAAAAATTTTTTTCATTTTTTTCATTTTTTTTTCTTCTGAGCATGTGCAGAAGCCGGGTTTCCAGCACTGTGCATGCGGTCACCATCTTGTTTTCATCTTTCTTTCTTTCTTTCTTTCTTTCTTTCTTTCTTTCTTCTTTCTTTTTTTGAATTTTATTATTTGTTTATTTATTTTATTTATTTTTTTCTTCTGAGCATGTGTAGAAGCCAAGTTTCTGGCACTGTGCATGCGGTCACCACCTTGTTTTTGGCTTTTTTTTATTATTTATTATTATTTTATTTTTTTGGCACTGTGAATGCGCGCGCCCACAAGGCGCGCCCACGTGACGCGGGAGGAAGCGAACTGGCAGCGAGGTAAGTTAGAACCCACCCCTGCACATAACCACCAGTCTTACTAACACTTCTTTTAAAAGTTATACGCCTAACTTTAGTCTTTTTCCACACATTCCTTCTGCTATCTGAAAAATAGAATTACATATTCTCCGTGACTGTAATTTCATTACTATCCTCGTGTTTTTATGAGGAAAACATGTCTGTTTTTGTTACAGATGGGCCTAATCAAATTTAATTATCTTTAGCCATCCAAACCATGTCTATGTCTACCTCTCTGTCTATGCATTGGGAATGCAACCATTTCATGCAAGGGAAATTGATGTGCTTTACCATAACCCAAAATTCATGGAAACAAGGCAAAAAACAGAAATATTATATATTCTTCCTTTATTGTAATTCAATTAGAACTATGCAAAGTGTGTTTTAAGGACCTTAAAACTGAAACCTCTGATTTTAGGCTCAGCTGGATCTAAACTGGGGAAAATAAACTTAATTATTATAGGTTTTTCAGCAAAAAAAAAAAATCCACGAAACTCCATACAAGAGATTTATAGAGCTTTCATCAAACAAAGAATACAGTTAAAAAATGACTCCATAAATTTTTTCTGTACTCTTAGCATTCATTTCATTCATCTATTAAAAAATATAATGCATTTGACAGCTATCTTTGGAATTGCTACTGTAAGTGGTCAGCAAAAAGACCAGTTTTAAGAATTGTTAATCCTCCTGTGACTGTTGAGTCATCAACCTGCACACCATAACATAAAGACTTCTTTAAAAGTCGCTGGCAGTCATACAAGTGCCTTATTTTTACCTTTTTAGTTAGGTTAAAGTCCCTTTTGCTTCAAAAAGTAAAGAAAATTGGATATTTGGAGGGAGGGGGGTCTTAATACTTTACTACCAATGCAAAAGTAGCCTTACAGTTCTTCTATATTGCTGCATCCTTAAGGCTTGGTGGTGGAGGTGGCAGACTTTCTCAATACAAAATTCAAAAATCCCAGAACATTATTGCTATCCTGCAAGATTATTATACAGTTTCCCGTTATAAGCAAATAACCTGAAGCCCTCTGTAAATGGCTATTCCCTGTGTCTAAAGCATCAAGGTATCAGAGCTGTGCAAACATTTTGAAAAAGGCTCTTTAGAATATACCGGAGCCTGTATTAAGAAGTTTTTCTTTTCAAATGACTGAAGTAGCTACATATTTTTCCAAGCATCTATGCTGACTCAGGAAGCTGCTCCTGACTGTCCCTGCATGCATGTGGCTTGGAACCAGCTCAGGGGTGGGTTCCAAAAATTTCCTTTACCACTCTGTGGGCGTGGCTTAGGGTTACGCGCGTGCGTGCTCCCCCTGTGCAATTCTGTGTCCGCGCATGCTCAGTCACTATAATCTGCCCGAAATACAGCTGAGGAGCTGATCAGCTGTGTTTCGGGCGAAGAATAAAGGACAGCCTTAACCCGAGGGCGGGTAGGAGGGCCCTTTCCAAAGCAGCAGCAGAGCACAAACAGCCCAAAATGAAAAAAAGCCGCCAAAAATTCCTGGAAAAAAATGGCGGCGCCCACGGACCGGCACCGACCAAGGCGGGTCCACGACGCCATCATGACATCACCAGCACCTCGCTACCGGTTCGGGCGACCCAGTACGAACCAGGAGGAACCCACCCCTGAACCAGCTTTGTTAAAGAATTTGCAGTCATAGAAGACATATACATTTAAATTGGCTGACTAGAGTTCTGAAAAGGGAAAATGCCACGCCTAAGGCATTTCCACTACCATTAAGTACTGTATTTATTTTAAAAACTGTATCGGTTTCCTAAGCAGAAAGAAAGGGGGAAAGATGCAAAAACAGATTATAAAACATATAAAAGACAAGCCAGTTTTTAACATAGCTATAAACTATGAGCATAGGGAATAATATTGATCAAATTTTCTATTACATCAATAAAGAACCAAGTTCATAAGCAAGAATGTGGTCACATATCATCAATCAAAGTTTTAAATCCAGGACCCAAGAATCCCATCATAAAACTTTTTTTAAATATCCCATGTTAAATAAATCCAGTCCTTCATAGATATATTCCAAAATGTTGGTATACAGTTCAAAATCATATTCATGACTTTATATTACTCTTCCTAAAATCATATTAACAGAAAGTGTAAAATTATACTTCTATCCCAACAGCGTCAGAGGTGGGTTCCTCCCGGTTCGGACCGGTTCGCCTGAACTGGTAGCGACCCGCTGGTGACATCACGATGATGTCACGGATCCGGTTCGGTCGGTGCCAGTCCGTGGGCGCCGCCATATTTTTTTAATTTATTTTTTGATTTTGATTTTTTGAATTTTTTTTAATGTTTTTTTCTTCTGCGCATGCGCAGAAGCCGAGTTTCCGGCACTGCGCATGCGTCGCCATCTTGTTTTTGGCTTTTTTTAAAATTTTTTATTTTTTTGCACTGCGCATGCGCGCGTGCGCAAAGCGTGCCCCCATGAGGCACAGCCACACGGCACAGGAGGAAGCGAACCGGCAACGAGGTAAGTTAGAATCCACTCCTGAACAGCGTCCATATATGACTTGCAGTCTGTAATGCTGGAAATCCAATTCAATTTTGACTAAGAAAAAGAACCAAATCCCTGCCAAGATATAGAAGGTTATGGCACTGCTTTCTAATTATGCCTATTGTGGTTACTGAAGTTCAGCTCTTGGGTCTCGCAGAGAAACAAAGGTCAAAATGAAGATATTTTCCATATTCAATATTTTTTTTTCCTGTCCAGTGAGACCACCACTGGCAATTTTAGTTTTTCTGAATGTATCTTTAAAATATCAATTATTGTGTACTGTAATACATTAGAAATTTGTTTCCCTATTATGAAGCCAAATTGTTTGAGAGGGTCAGTAAAAAAAAAAAAACCAGTATCATTTGCCAGGACAATCTACATGTCTGGATAATCATTTAAAAGGAAAATTTTCCATAATCAGCAGTCTTTCCCAGAATTCAAAATTAATAAACCACATTAAACAAAGCTGGAGAAGCTTTATTCAGACAAGATAAAGAAGCAAGACTTTGGGAATTCTTTTCAATTCTTTATCTTAGTTGTGCTCCAAGTATCAATTTATATGTGCTCAGAAACTTGCTGATTGTTCCATTCTCAGCTCCCTCCCTTTCCCCCTTATGCACTGGGATGCACGGGGGGGGGGTGGATTTTGGACACATTCTGTACTTTAGCTCATTTGAAGTACCTTGGATCAAATTGTTGCCCTAGGAAGTATCATTTTGCACAGTTAAAGGTCATGACGAGAGTTTTAGTAGTATATAGATAAAGACAGCGCTCGCTAAGATCAATGCGAACAGTAGGCTGTACTATAGATTTTTGAAACAGGGCAAGATTTTTGTATTCAATGGAAATGGAAAGGAATAAAATGGATGCCTTCAGACTAAAGTTTCAATTCAAGATTGTGCTACAACTGCACTAAATGTAAGTACATACACTTCTTCCACAAAGACTGTTAAAGAGACTTTTTTTTAGTTCAGTATTATGAGGAATGCTTAAGAATCATAAATATATTACAAGGCGGACTCTATAATGAAGTCACTTAATCTTGACAACTCTGATTGTAACACAGTTTTAAAATCTCTAGCACTTTAGTAATATTTCCAATCAGATTATTTCTAGTTTCCTGTGAATCGATCACTAAGGATTTTAATTATTTTCTGATTGTTAAATTCAAATCTAAGACTGTAAATGATGGGTACTTTTACAGTGGTAAGCAACTCTATATAACTCTTTTCCTCAATTACTTTGGACCAGGAATAAATTCAGCAGAAGCTAAAGCTCATAATTGTTCATTTTATTCAGAAATTCTCATTTTCTTTAGAGCCATAATTTATCACAACAGAGTAATTTAAACAAAGACAAAATGACTTTTCTGCTAAGCAATTAATAAAAAAACAAAGATATAAACTGAGTTCATTGATTTGTCATCATATCAAGTAAAGTTAATTATCTTTTATCAGCCCCAATAACAAGGCCTTCTAGGTGGATTACTAAATTATTAACATAATAAAGTACCAAAATTTGAACACAGATTTCTTACTGCACTCTGCACTTTTGCACTATTTTGTTGTTGTTGTTAGTTGTGAAGTCGTGCCCGACCCATCGCGACCCCATGGACAATGTTCCTCCAGGCCTTCCTGTCCTCTACCATCTTCTGGAGTCCATTTAAGCTCACGCCTACTGCTTCAGTGACTCCATCCAGCCACCTCGTTCTCTGTCGTCCCCTTCTTCTTTTGCCCTCAATCTTTCCCAGCATTAGGCTCTTCTCCAGGGAGTCCTTCCTTCTCATTAGGTGGCCAAAGTATTTGAGTTTCATCTTCAGGATATGGCTGCCTTCCCAGCATTAGGCTCTTCTCCAGTGAGTCCTTCCTTCTCATTAGGTGGCCAAAGTATTTGAGTTTCATCTTCAGGATCTGGCCTTCTAAAGAGCAGTCAGGGTTGATCTCCTCTAGGACTGACCGGTTTGATCGCCTTGCAGTCCAAGGGACTCGCAGGAGTCTTCTCCAGCACCATAGTTCAAAGGCCTCAATTATTTGGCGCTCAGCCTTTCTAATATTCCAACATGC
>QLTV01001684.1:4168038-4193784 GCA_003457575.1 Thermophis baileyi | reverse complement strand
GTTTCTCTTCCAATCCCCCATGATGTTAAGGACATCATTTTTGGTGTTAATTCTATAAGGTGCTGTAGGGCTTCATAGAACCAGTCAATTTCACCCTCTTCAGCACCAGTGGTTGGGGCATAGACTTGGACTACTGTGATATTGAATAGTTTGCCTTGGATTCAAACTGAGATCATTCTGTCATTTTGGGGATTGTATCCCAGTATTGCTTTTCCTACTCTTTTATTGACTATGAAGGCTACTCCATTTCTTCTGAGGGATTCTTGCTCGCAGTAGTATACCTGATGGTCATCTGAATTAAATTCACCCATTCCTGTCCATTTTAGTTCACTGATTCCTAAGATGTCGATGTTCAGTCTTGTCATCTCTTGTTTGACCACGTCCAGCTTGCTTTGATTCATGGATCTTACATTCCAGGTTCCTATGCAGAATAGATCTTTACAGCATCGGACTTTCCTTTCACCACTACTCCATTTCTTCCGAGGGATTCTTGCCCACAGTAGTATACCTGATGATCATCTGAATTAAATTCACCCATTCCTGTCCATTTTAGTGCACTGATTCCTAAGATGTTGATGTTCAGTCTTGTCATCTCTTTTTTTACCACGTCCAGCTTGCCTTGATTCATGGATCTTACATTCCAGGTTCCTATGCAGAATAGATCTTTACAGCATCGGACTTTCCTTTCACCACCAGATACATCCACAGCTGAGCATTCTTTCATCTTTGGCCCAGTCGCTTCACTCTTTCTGGCGCTACTAGTACTAGCCCTCTGCTCTTCCCCAGTAGCATATTGGACACCTTCTGACCTGAAGGGCTCATCTTCCAGCGTCATATCTTTTTGCCTTTTGGTACTGTCCATGCGGTTTTCATGGCAAAGATACTGGAGTGGGTTGCCATTTCCTTCTCCAGTGGACAATCCCCATTTACAACCATATGATTTTTTTCTGATCCTGGCAGAAAATCCTTTATCCAATATCTAGTTTTTAAGAATGATTTGAAGTCCTTTTCTCCCTCAGATTTGATGTGTTGAAGCTGGTTCTTTTCTTAGAATTTATGAATTGCTTTGCAGTTTGAAGACTAGCATCTATCTTGTTTTTCTTCTGCATCATACCGGATCAAGATTCATCTTACCACCTTCGTCCAGCTAGTCCCTGCTGCTTGTCTTTTTAGGAGGGTGTGGTTTGAGAATTAGGGCTTAGTATATAGGTCAGACATAATCAAGCAAATTCAAAATTCTGATTCAAAAATAAACCCCTAGATACCAACAAACAGCTAAGTCTTTTTCCTTAACTTTGTCCATGCAGAACATCCTACTTGGTTTCTGCTCGACTAATCCAAACAGTAAACCTAGTTGCCCTTCTCAATTTATTACATATTTGCATCTTGTCCTCCATTCTTCTGAAATGAAAGCAACTTATCCTTTTCACCTTCCAAAATCCTGTGTGCAACTAACCAAAACAGCTGTCTTTATGTGCTACACAGATATTTTTTAAAGTATACCATCCATTGTATGTATTGTCTATTGCTTTTCCCAGCTAGAGCAATCTTAATTGTTGCTGCAAACTACTTTTGATTAAAGATACAAGTATGTGCCTATAGATACAGATGTTTTAGAAAGAGTATGTGCTAAACTGCTTCAAATAGATGTGATCTGAGCGCATCTGCATATTTTGTTTTATTTCTCAAGACCAATTTTAATGATTATAACATTGAATGGCAATAGCAGAATGAAATGCTTGATGCTACAACAGAAGCCAGAAATGAGACACACACAGGAATTCATAGAAGGCTGAAATGATATGACATCCAGTAACTTCAGCATTAATCCAATGGCAGAAATTAATCTCCAAAACTATTGCATGTTTCAAAAATGTACTGTGATTTTTGCTGCTGGATTACTTGAAATTCTTTATTAAGACTTGTGTTCCCAAGCTATTAAGCTAACAAATAATGGAAGCTTCTCTATTGGCAGGGTTCACACATTTTGCTAATCCATCATTTAATTAACTTTGATTTAATGAACAAAATATTTACCAGAAGTTACATAATATGCTAAATAAATCGCATTTGTTTAGCACTATGTGTGAACTAAATCTATGTCTTTTTGACAGAAATGTTAGAAACTCAGATTAAGAAATGAGGAGGAACAAAATAGGACATGGCGAACTATAACATGTAGCATGACCAGAAAAAAAAATATCTCAGCATTTCTTCATTTCTTCTATATGACTCAATATTTTAAATTAGAAATCTGTGAGCAGAACCAGTTATATAATTACCTCTTCTGGATAGTATCTAGTCAATCAAGTTAGTTGGTAGCTCCTAGGATCTATCATAGTCTAGAGATTAATGCACCTATCTCCAAAATTCTTCAGCTTATATAATTTTTTTCTAAATAACAACTTATTTTATTTTAGTGTTTATTGCAGGCTGCAGACTCACCAAGCGTATCAAAGTAAAATACAATAAAATACAGCCCTCCTATCCCCTTAATATAACCAGTAATCAATCCCCAGTTAATTTAGCAAATGATGAGTTCTATAGGCTAAGAAACTAATTAACTAAGAAATCTGTTTTACGCCACTGATAGGAAGTAGAAACAAAATCAGGCTGTTAGTATCAAACAAGTTTATTTACTTACATTTAGATTTCATAAGAAATATATTAATTGCATTTTTAATTAAAGAAGAATAAGGAAGAGGCATAAATCAAGTATCCCCCATAAGATGCTCTCACAGTGAATTGTATAATAAAACCCCATCATCTGCAATATTAAGGATACCGGCCAGAGGAAGTCTAGTACAAAGCCTCGCAATATAGAAGAAAAGAGAAGAAACAGTAATAATCAACTGTCTGAATCTGCAAGAATCAAGACTACTTTCATCCCAGCAATAAAGTGTTTTGGAAATTATCTAATACAGAATTAGCATAACATTTCAGGTTGTTCTAAAAATGAAAGAGCTGCTTCTTTCTCCTTCTAGCTGAAATGGTTTCTTTTTTGCTTCAGAAGGTAAATCATTTCAGCAGGGAATTCACAGCTTTGCATATTCTTGGAATATCATCCCCAGTTTCTGGCTCAGCATGATGTTTCCTTTAACTTTTAGCTTACCAGTGATGAATGCCTATAAATAGGAAGAGGAAAGAAAAACGATTAAATGTGCCTGAAAGTGGCACCTTAGAAACAGTTAAAACCGACTAAGATGAAATTTGCACAATAACCACAATTATGCACATACTTCAACTGCAACCAAAGAAAAGAAATAAAACCCAATGACATAATATTTTCAATATCCAACGTGGTCACCTTCATTAGATAACTTGCCAAGATTATGGAGAAGACATAAGAAGTAGAAGAAAAGCAGTAGAGAGGGAAGAGTTGTTCCTTTTCTTCATTGTGCTTAGAACCCTTTATATACATAGTTTTTACTGTACCAATAGATCTAGAAATGAGGAACTTGCCTTCATTTTGAAAATCTGAGAATAATTTCATCTGGGCTTTAAATATTATGCTTTACAGCCTTATTACCTAGCAAGTCAAACAGTGGTGGGATTCAAAAAATTTTTACTACTGGTTCTGTGGGCGTGGCTTGGTGGGCATGGCGTGGCTTGGTGGGCGTGGCTTGGTGGGCGTGGCAGGGGAAGGATACTGTAAAATTTCCATTCCCTCCCCACTCCAGGGGAAGGTTACTGCAAAATCCCCATTTCCTCCCGATCAGCTGGGACTCGGGAGGCAGAGAATAGATGGGGACGGGGCCAGTCAGAGGTGGTATTTACCGGTTCTCCGAACTACTCAAAATTTCCGCTACTGGTTCTCCAGAACTGGTCAGAACCTGCTGAATCCCACCTCTGAAGTCAAACCACTGTCATGAAACCCCTATAATTGCAATGTTTTAATATTGTATTCAAGAAATCAGTAATGCTTCCAATACCGCTAAACACACAACCAAAAACTAAATTCCATAATTTTAAGAAAAAAGGCTGAAATCTGGAGACCCTGAAATCTCAACTGATGTGTAATTCTTGGCCAAGTTTATTTTTAAGATGGCTTTGATATCTGAGCTACTGTGCTTGAAAGTATTTCAAAACTGATGTACATCACATGTGAACACACACACACACACACACCCAAGAGAGGGAAGAATTCAGGGAGGAAAATGAGACTTGTTGCATATATGGAACACTTTTAGGCATACCAAATTATATGAGATTAACAAGAGACTTCCATATATATATTCCTCTTTGCACAGTGAAAACAGTCCTTTTTAGTTAAAAGAACATGGATGTATTGCTCCCTCCTTCATGTCTGTGGCCTAGAGGTGGAGCTCTTGCCTGACAATCAGGAGGTTGTGAGTTCGATCCTAGGTAGAGGCAGATGTAGGGTCTCCTGCTTGGGCAGGGGGTTGGACTAGATGACCTGCAAGGTCCCTTCCAACTCTGTTAATCTGTGATTCCATTTCCCCCCAAAATAAAATTCCTGGGGGAAAAGAAAATGGCCAAAAGAAAATGATTGGCCTAAAATTATGTATTTTTTTCCTACTTATCTTTCTTTTTCTTTTTTCATTTATTCCCACTTTGCAAGTGGATGTCATGTAGGCCACATGATCGTGGACATGTGCTCGCTCAACAGCCCTTGAAACAAAGATGAGCACCACCTTTTACAGTCGGCAATGACTAGACGACTAAAATCCGCAGGGACTCCTTTACTTTTACCACTTTGCAAAAACAGGTAGTCCTCGACTTACAATCATTCATTTAGTGACCATTCAAAGTTACAACGGCACTGAAAAAAGTGACTTGTGGCCGTTTCGCACTTAGGAACACTGCAGCATCCAAGTGGTCACATGATCAAAATTGAGACACTTGGCAACTGGCATGTATTTATGCCGGTTGCAGTGTCCCTGGGTCATGTGATTCCCTTTTGCGACCTTCTGACAAACAAAGTCAATGGAGAAGCCAGATTCATTTAACAAATGATTTACTAACTTAGAAACTGCAGTGTTTAGCTTAACAACTGTGACAAGAAATACCGTAAAATGAGGCAAAATTCACTTAACAATTGTCTCACTTTTCAACAGAAATGCTGGGCTCAGTTGTGGTCGTAAGTTGAGGATTACCTGTACATCCAAAGTTGGATCATATAATTTAAAGCAGACTTAACATTATTTCAGGGTACACCATGACTAATAAAATGTTGGTCTCATAGCAGCAGCTAAGTGTAAATGCATTTTAATACTGATGTTCTACTTAATAAGTCACCGCTTGCTGCAAACATTTGTATGTATACCTTTTGTGGATTGATCTTGCCTAGTATTAAGTTCATAAAGTCTTCATCTGACACAGTGAAAACAGTATCAGCTTTTCCACGAGCAGGTCCTTGGTATATCTCTCCAGAGCCATTCTTTAAGTCTATGGCTGGTGGCAAAAAAGATACCAAAAAGAAACATTAAGAGAACGAAGAAATGTGGACTTAATTATTTAAAACTATATGTAGTAGCATTGGAGGGGAAAAAGTTAATGAAGAAAATCAAAGGAAAAACTGCATGCTTCCTGGGGAACATATTTTTCTACCCAAAAACTTTAGTTCAAGATGAGTGCTATAGTAGATGACAGAATACTAGTAACTAAAGAAAATGAGTTTAATTTATAAATTGAATTAGTCTTAACAGATTTTTAAAAACTAAACATTAAATAGGAAATAATATAGTTACAGAAATGATGAAAACCACTCTCTTACCACTTAGTTTCAAACTTCTAACCAGACTTCTTAAATTAATAAAGCACAGAAGTAATAACATATACCTAATTATGTGCATCCCGTGCAATCATTCTAGCCATTAATCATTCTAGTTTCTGTATTAATGTGCTAACAGAATGGTTGGAGTTAAGGGACAAATGCAAAGCTTTCTATACTGACTTTTCCCCAGGTACTCGAGCCCGTTCATCTCATTCAGATCATGATACGTTTAAATTTCCAATTTCCCAGAGACTACCTTCAATTAAGTATCTCAATGAAGATATTGTACATATGCTTTAACAGCTATTTATTCAAGAAAACTTTCAGAAAAAGCACTGGCAGGTTCTAAACTGAGTAAGACAGATATTGGGAACGTTTAAGGCATTTTGTTTCCTAACCAATCTGAGATGTGGGCTGAGCTGTTATTGGTATCTTTTATCCAACTGGAACTTGAATCAATTCAAACAGAATCTTGTCATCTTTCAATATGAATCACAAATTCCAACTGAACCTTGGATCCCTTTCTAATATGAAATTTGAATAGCATCTTTGCTGATTTATCCATTCATGGGATATGCATCATATTATGACATAAACATATTCTTCTCTTCTGTAACCCTCTAACCCAGTGGTTCTCAACCTTCCTAATTCCGCGACCCCCTTCCCGCCCCCTCCCCACGCGTGCGCGTTGCCAGTCACCAAGATGGCGGGCTAGCGCGCGCTTAGGCGACCCCTGTGAAAGGGTCATTCGACCCCCAAAGTGGTCGCGACCCACAGGTTGAGAACCACTGCTCTAACCAGTGAAAGTGACCAAATGCAAATAGTAAATGAACTGGACAGGCTTTTCAGAATTTAGGTTCAATGTCTGCCTAAAATCCTTAAATGTGACTGTTACTCACTGAGTATGCACAGCTTCCAATTAAGTAAGTAAATGACAAATGCCTTAAAGAGAGGACCCATGAAATTCATAAAAAATATTGTGTATTGGATTACAATAACTGTAATCAAATAAAAAGCTAAATAGATCTTCCAGTTCAATATGCCAATATCAACTACTTTAAAAACAATAGTCATGGAAAGTCATCTGACTCGACCTGCAAGGGCAGAACATAGGACAAAGCCCAACCCACACCATAGGTTCTTTGTACCTTCAAGAAGCAAGTGCTTTTATTTAAATTTATTTTATTTAAAAATGTTATTCTTCTTCATGAGCTTTTTTTGCTGGTACTTTTCTAGATTATATAGAACGTATATATTATTATTTCTAGTTGAGAATGGATTTTAGGAGGAGCCCTTCTATTTTATCACCTCTTATTATATTTGACAACAGTATCAGCAGTAGAGTCCTTCAAGTTTTTGTACTCTATAATCTTCCAGGATTTGAAATGGACACCCAACATTAGAACCATCATTAAAAAGGCACAACAAAGAATGTTCTTTCTGCATCAACTTTAGACTGCCTTAGGAGCTGTTGATACAGTTTTACAGAGGAATTATTTAATGAGTCTGTCATTTGTACTTCTATAACTGTCTGGAATGGTATAGCAACCAAACAGGACAGGTACAGCCTCCAACGGATAGTTAGGACTGCAGAAAGAATAATTGCAACCAGCCTGTCTTCCATAAAAGATCTGTATGTTGCACAGACCAGAAGAAAGGCTGAGAAAATAGCTACAGACCCCTCACATCCTGGACATAAATTGTTTCAACTCCTCCCCTCGGGACGCCGCTAGAGAACTGCAACTACAAACAGGGACAGTTTTTTTTCCTTTGTGCCATCACTCTGCTGAACACCTAACTCTCACAGTACTGTCTAATGTCTATGCATATTTACTCATGTTGTATGGCTGTAATATTACTATTATCCTTCTTTACTACCCCATGTTATTGGTATTGGTATTCTGTTGCTTTGCATGTACACTGAGAGCTTCTGCACCAGAGACAAATTCCTTGGGTGTCTAATCACACTTGGCCAAATAAAGTATTCTAATTCTAGCTGTGGTGATGCAGTGGTTAGAATGCAGTATTCATAGCTAGGAGTTCAATCTTGACCGGCTCAAGGTTGACTCAGCCTTCCCTTCTGCTGAGGTCGGTAAAATGAGGAACCAGATTGTTGGGGGTAATATGTTGACACTTTAAACTGCTTAGAGAGGGCTGTAAAGCACTATGAAGTGATATATGTCTAAGTGCTATTGCTATTCTATTCCAATTGGTGCTCACAAGTCCTGTGAAACTGCAGAGTGGAAAAGAAATACACAAAGGCAGTTGCTCAGATAACGGGCATAAACTACTCAATGTTAAATCTTACGTTTGAAAAAGAGAGACATGGCTGTACAAATTATTAAATATTTTTATCATTCAGCCTCACGGAAATATGCTGGATTTTCTCCACTGCATTCTTACTGAAAAAGACATAACCATCCAAGACTCTAATCAAATAGCATATTTAACAAGTGTTTTTTCACAGTTGTGATTGGCAAAAACAGAAAGCAGCATACATTTATTCTTTTATAAATATTTAAGGAGAAATTATTAATTCCGATTTCCTAGACCCCTGTATATTACAGACTTTCTTCAGTGAACACACATGCAATAAAGCAGTATTTTTTGCTGTTGTTTTTTCTTTAAAACAATCAGTTTCACGAGTATCCTGAATCTCAGCCAAGTATATCTCCTTTCTTCAAGGAATACTACTATTTCTCAAAATGTCTGATTTTCAAAGTCCTATTTCCTGCACAAGATGCACTGCCAAAATGATCTACTGCAAGGTACCTAAGTTGTCAGGTATCATGATGTTAGCAATGGAGAATGTTATGACAAAATTGTGTTCTGTCAATTCATTTTCATGTCTTGCAGATTTTCAGAGCTATTTCTCTCTCTCACCCCATATAAGGAGTGCAAAACCAAAGAGAGTGTCAATTATTATTCTTGTATAGACCTGGCAGATTTAATTATGATGTTGTGGCAATCTTGCCATCATAAGGCAACAATTTGGAAGCTGCTTTACTCTCTTCCTACAAGTAATGTTTTTATCTAAACGAATTTGATTAAAAAAATTTTTAAAAAAATATATAGAATAGTTTTACATTTACCAATGCACATGAAAAATCTGCTTTGACCTGATTGATTAGTTTGTTTAAAACCTGCTCCATTTTATAATTGCATAATACATGTACTGAAAGGGCTAAGTCATGTTACTCATTTTGAAGAATAGAGCTTGATCAAGGTTAACGAAACAGAAAACACTTTTTTTAATAGAATAATTTTGTTAGAGGATGTATGGGTAGAAATACTGAAACTTAGCTGAATACAAAATGTCTATGACAAGCGCATATTAATAATTTAATGTATTGGACAAGAGTATAAGCAATGGTCAAAACACTATTGGGCAGTATTGAGTTTCAGGATTTAGTGACTGTGGTCCAGACTTCGTGAAGTTTCACCAGCAATTATGACTACGCAGACCACACTCAACAGTTTGGTGCAGATTGGTGAGGACTATTTCTGATTGGTTCTTTGTGCCTGATCTTGATTGGTCATTTTAATGGTGTTTATACCTGATTCGTCCATTGTTCATGCTGGTTGCTTAATTTCACCTGCACCAATTGGAAACTAACTCAGCTAAAGATCAGTCAAAAGCCAAATCACATGGCTATAAAGCCCAGTCAGTTTCTGCTCAGTTGCCTGGGTCTGTGTAGAGACCACCTTGCCTCTGAAAATGCCAGCCACCCTTGCCTGTGAAAAATCAGAAAAAACTACTGTTCAGATAAACCTGGAAGTTCAACACCGCCCAACAGATACCAGCCATGAAAGTCTACACCAGTACATACTCAGGAAATCCTAGATTCACATTTCATTTTACCCACAAAAACACTAGGTGACTTGCTCTCTGCTAAACTATAGTCTCTGCTTATCATCAGCAGTATGGGATCATATAGTAGTGCAGGCCAACTATAGATAGTTTCTGTTTAATTGAATTTACAATGCATATGTACAGGACTGGTTTATTGGTGTTCATATACACAAAGTTCTGGACACTTGAAAGATGCTGCATAAATATAAATGCTAAATAGCCTCACAAAGCTAGTTCATCAGGGGAGGAAAATGGTCCTGATTTAAACAGGGTATGCCTGTTTGGGGGAGGAGGGAGGGAGGTGGAGACAAGGAATTGTCCTGATATATATCAAACTCATTTCTGTGCAGCCTGCAAATAAAATCTTGTTATTATTAAAATAAGCTGCTAAAAGTTTCACAGTGAAGAATTCCCACTCCCATTGCAAATATTAATTCTAGTTCACATACTCCAGCCGCTAAGGGACACTAATGAAATGAAGAGGTTGGCGTGATATGAGGGAGGAGGCTACAGACAATTGCACAAAGCAATAAAAGCTTTTTTGGCAGTCATGAATTTGGGAAGAATAAAATCATTGGCCATGTCAACCAGAACTGCAAATCATTTCCTTAAGGGCTTTCTCTCCCCCATCCCCTTCCTTGACATGCAGCCCAAGGACATCAGGCAAAGTTGCCAGAGTTTCAATCACCGCCCACAACAGCTACAAACTGCAGGGTCTCTGAAGATAGCCAGAACTGTCAGCAGCCACAGGGTCCAGAACAGCAGAAGGCCAGGGAATGGTGACAAGGCAAAGCCAAGGTAGGCTGCAACACATAGTTGCATACAACACATACAACCAAACCTAGCAGGTCAGGCAGGAAAAGAGAAAGTGCCAGAAGCTAACATCAGTAGTTAAATTTCAGTTTTACTAGCTATTAACAACAGATGACCCAAGAAGAAAGGTTGTGGGGAGTGACAAAGACTCTGGGAAGTAAAAACAAGCAAGCAAGCATTAACCAAAGTTAACAAACAAAAATGGAGGGAGAAAATTACACCCAGGTTTGTCGTCAGAAAAATGCCACTCTGGAAGGGTAAATTATAGCTAAAATTAAGCTTAGCCAACTGCCTTTTCCAATTGCTGCATAAATTCTCCTTGGATATTCAGTATGAAAGAAAGGCAGAATTTAGGACATAATAACATTTGGGTCAATCTATCTCATGTCTGAATTGAAATATCAACTAGCCAGAACCTATGCAGTTGTTGTTTTTTCCCCCATCTTCCTCAGACAGATGCTGACCTAGAGGCTTCGGTATACGAAGCTTTGCCTTTTAAAATGGAATGGAACTACTCAAAAGCCAAGGGTGGTTCCAGAAACATTTCTGCTTTGGGCCTAAAGACAAGGGAGGTCAATTCCCTATGCACTTACTATTTTTGCTCACATAGAATATTCTATAGAGACTGTTTTAGTTTTCTTCTTAAAGGTAACTTCTGAATTTAAATCTTGGCCGCATATAAAATATATAATAACAATATTAAATGTTTATGATCTTGTGGCGCCACATTACTAGCTGTCCAGGGCCGTATCAATCAATTATTAATATTATTATACCTTGGTTAAAAGCAGGTTTTAAGCAAGTCAGAATCAACTTAATGTGAGAACTGCCAGTATACAATATAGCCCTGGAAAAGAAATTATCATAACAGCAACACAAAACATGGCATTCATTCAATTGTTAGATTGAAATGCTGCCTTTCCTTCATACGTTCAAGGTTGCACAAACCTTGTCACATGTCCATTTTTTTTCCTAAAACAAATCTATGTGACAAGTTGAGCCAAGAGGTAACAACTGCCTCAAACTTATGAATGTCCATGGCCGACAAAGGCACAATTACAATTACAATTGTCAGTTCTAGGAGAAGTGAACATTATGTTGCTGCTTTTCACGTAGCGGGATTTAGAAACAAGATTCACTAATTCCATTAGAGGATATAATAAGACACTCCATAAATTAATTAATCTTGCAACTTACTCCACTGCACTGCAGGCTTGTTATCCTTATTGATGTTCCACTGAAATACAGCATTTATTTTCTTCACCAGCTCATTTCCAACTTCTTTGATACGGCGACCAATTTCTTCAAAAATAAGATTGCTCTGCAACTCTGTTGCCTAGCATATAAATTGAACGTTCTCTGAGAGATATTGCGGTTACTAGATCACCCAAGCCCCCCTCACCTCCATATTATTTAAATCAGCCATTTTTATATAACGTTATAGCCCCCTCCCCCACTAAGAGAATATCTAAACAAAGAGAAATGAGATCAATATGCTGCTATTCACTAAATCAGGGAACAGTTCAAGTCATTCACAACCTGGTCATCTTGTGGATTACCTATAAAGCCTTATATGGCATAGGATACAGCTACTTTGAGGCACTGCCTATCTTCCCTAATATCTGCCTGTCTACTTGGGTGCAACAGGGTTTCTGTGCTCTTTCCTTCAATTGAACAATGCCATCTGGAAGTGCACCTTCTCTGTCGCAGTTCCTGTCCTGTGAAATGAGGTTCCTCCTGAGATCCAGGTAACTCTCATAGTACTAATGTCTTGGAGGGCCTTGAAGACTTGGCTCTTTGCCCAGGACTTTGGTTAGGAAGCGCATAGCCTCTTTTGAGGAGTAGGGGTGTGATTTGTTGCTGCCTAGTTTTTTCATCCATGTTTTTTCCATTTCGTTATTTATTGCTGTATTGTTTTATAATTCTAATATTTTCTTATGATCAACTCAACATTGGCAGTTGAACAGTGTACGAAATAGAAAGATGTAAGAGTAGTAGAAACATACCAGATTTCAAGGTAAATCATTATGGAAAACTACTGGGTAGATAAACTTTTTTTTCCTATCGTAGAGTTTCTAAAGACAGAGTATTTTTGAACGTTGTAGCAACCACATATATTGGTCAACTTGTAGAATGGCATCTATCAATAGAATGCATTCTTCATATTTTTGTCATGAGTCTATATACCTCTAGGATTGAGGTATATGCAGGGTGTAGATATCTAAGTCTATTTCACTAATTGTAATGCACTGATACACTTTGGGATGTAGCCCATTTAAGTGATATGAAACAATTTTAAAGTCTTTTTTTTAACCTGAAATATTCAGATTATCCTCCCTTCCAATTTATGTTCTCAATCTCTCATTCATCAAAGAAAATACCAAGTGAATGCCAATACTACTGGATTGAGAATACACCATTTGGATATGTTTGCATATTATTAATAAGCCTTGATGCTCAGATGTAGAAAGGGTTCAATTCAGAGAACACAAGAGTTGACCACATAACTAGCAAGAAGAATATGAGTGGCTAAATGAAAGTGGCCTCAACAACTTAAATAAATCTCTTTTTTGTCTAATGCAGAGGCAGAATTCTCACAGAGCAATAAACAGATACTGGCTACATGTAAACAGGCAATACAATTTGGCTTTTTTGTGGAAGTGTAAATGCTATATACAAAAGCTATTGCTATTGCTATTTCTGATGGAAAGCAGACATAAGAAAACATAAATCTGGAGGCCATCATACCAGAGGCTACTCGTGTTTTTCCTACCTTAGGTTCCTTAGCTGAAGGCTGCATAGAAGATGACACTAGATCCACATAAGCTCCTACAATTGCAACATTCCCAGTTTCTTTGACCTGTAGAAGGAAAAAAAATGGAAGTGGGTTTTTCATCTTCATGACATCACAATTATAAACAAGGTTAATTGTTATGCTTTATGTCAATTGAGAAATCCTCTCCATTCCTTTTATTGCATAATTTAGGCAACAAACAAAGCAACAGTATGAGGGGAATGAAAAAGTGAAATAATTAGAAATCATAAAAAAGCAAACCTTCCTAAACATAAAACAATTGTTCTTGCAACTATTCATTATGATAATTCAAATATCAGTTAATGAAAGAAAATCTACAACTCCTGACACAATTACGGATAAAACCCGCATGCACAGAAAAGAATCACTTCTAGTATTAAATGTAGATTTATAAAGAGCAGGCTGCATATTTTAAGCAAACTGCAAATGGAACAACAAGCTTCTAGCATTTAGTAAACTGCAGCCATTTAACTTGGAATCTGTTTTGTTTGTTTCAATAAAATACACTTTACATTTTTCAAAATCTTTATTTACTTCAACAGCTCTACAGCAATAGCTCTTCTCCGTTTGCTGTGGGCTTTTTACGAAAATACAGGAAGGAAATGTGTTTTAGAAAAATAGAGATGAATGAAAAATAAAAGTTGGAGGGGGTGGGTGATGCCAAGAGACTCCAAGCCAGGGGCAGTATCAACAAAGCCTATTTACATGGATCTTTTTTTAAAGGCCAACAAAGTCTGAGTGCAGCTTTTAAGAGAAAATAGATTCAAGCACATGAAACAGGAGCTTTTAAAAGCTATTCTAATTCTTCCCCCCCCCCCCCGATTTTTAATGTAAGTTTAAAAGATAAACTCTTCAAAGCAGTGGCACTTAAATTGTTATATCAAGTCCTCTGAACAGAAAAAGAGAAGTGAAGGAGATTATCTAGCAATATGGCAGAACACATAAGGGTTTACATGGCTAAAATCCTAGTTTCTGGTATCTCCAATTAAAAATAAGGATTGGGGAAGTGATCAGAAAAACTTTCTTTAAACCTCAGATTGCTCCCACCAGCTAGGGCAGGAAGTAAGGTCAAGTGTCTTACGATATAAAGTAACTCTAAATTCTCCATTCCTATCTTTGCCCATGTCCTAACACAAATTGTGCCTAAGAATAAATGTCATTATGGCTCCAACCCAATTTTATCAATGGCCATACATGAATCTAGACATTTATTTTAATCTCAAACCTTGCTTCTCTAGCCCACAAGTAACAGCAGCTTCAGAGAGGACTGTCTAGAATGCCAGAGATATGAAACTATTCACTTTTGAAACTGAAAAAAATATTGGTGTTAGCAAGCCATCTATCTCAACATGGTACCTAGACATACGCTGGGCAACTCACACTATTCTTGGTCATGATGATTGGAATTGTAGCACAGCACACCCAGAAGACAAAGTGTAGGGTTAAAACAGGTTTCAAAATGGAAGGGGGGTTATTGTAGGATACACCATATACAGTAAATGCTGGTAATTAAAGGGGAATGTTCAAGGAATGAGAAATCTTCATTATATTCTAAAAGTGTTTTTAATTATGTTAGTATTGATTATCTAAAAACAAGATATGAATAATATGAACATGTATCAAAATCTATAGGCCGAATTTAAAAATATGCCTACATGATTTAGCCTTCCACTTTTCATCAAAATATTCCTTATGCCGTAACTAGAATTCTCCACGTGCAGTTTTAAACAGTTTTAGACACTAAAAGAAGTTTATGTTTATATGTTTAGGAAGTCTGCATACAAAAAGAAGCATGTTAGTTTCTTCTGTTTATTCCCTAATGAAATCCGTGAGACTTGTACAAAGACTCTTTTGAGACTCTGACCTTGGTTTGAATGTGAATTCTGTTTCCTTCCTTCCACATTTCTGTTTGCAAAGTTTGCCCTGGGAAAACTGGTTTTGCAAAACGAATCTATCGTAAGAAAAAAAAAATCAAGGGAATTAAACATAGATAAAACATAATTGCATAACACAAACATTAACTTTTGCAACTTCCCCCACTTTTGCTACAAGAAAGAAAGAACGAAAATGCAGACAACTTTGTTGTGAAGATCCTGCATAACTTTAGTAGCATGGGCATCTAAGGTGTTCTAGATTAGGCATTATCTGTGCCATGCAGAGATATGGCTAGGACAATTGGCAGAGACTATCCTACTGCTATGACCTCCTCTTTTTTATACAATAACAGAATATCAGCATGCAGAAGATCAAAACTGAAAAAAGCTATATGGAGACTGTTCATAAGGCACTCTGGAGTATGTAAACTGTATTTAAGAGTTAATGAAAAGCAAAAAAAAAGTATATTACATTAACTGTTCTAAAAGAAAACATGATTGGTGCATATTTGTACATTTGAGGCAGGTTTGGAAATTTAATATTAAGAAAAGCGTATAAAAGTTGTGAAACTACTATCAAAATTAAGTCTCACTGTGGAATAATTGCCATGATTGGATATTATAATAAGCTAGAACCAGAGTCTTGAATGATCAAGAAATCCACTTGTTCCTTCCTGCAGTCAGGAGAAGCTCAAAAGTCATTACAGTTCGATTCTTGCTTTATCGCCAGAGTGGAAAATGTATGGTCCCCAGAGCCTGCTGAATGACATCTCAAAAATGGATCAGCCAGCGTGGCCCATGATAAAGGGTGCTGGCAATGATAAGTCAGAAACAGGAGCCATAGGTTCCCCATAGGATGTACCAAACTGGAAATTGAGCCTTGTTTAAAAAAAACAATAGTAACTTAAAAACCAAACAATGGCTTACAATTCTCACTTGTTCGAACAGCATAGCATACCACTTTTGTAATTTTAAGAACTGTATTTAAGAAAAGTAATCTTCTATATACTTAATGAAAACACGAACATATACAGACCTTAACTGCCTTGAATTTGGTCACATCGTTATTAGCAAAGTGTTTCAAAACATGCCTGGCAGCAAATCCCAAAGTACAAAGTCCATGCAATATGGGTTTCTGAAATCCTATTAGGAGAACACAATTTTTTTCTAAGAGTTTATTTCTTATTTACATTCCTCGGTTTAAACATGGACTCTAGGGATCATGACTATTTATTGTTTTACAAACCTATTCATATGCACACACGCACACAGAGTTAGAATCTGCCTGCCAGCAAAAATCCTGAAATTAGTACAGATGGCTACATGAAATAATTGCAATATAACACATTGCTGGCTAAAGGATTGTAATCCGGTCACTCTCCAAAGCCTCAACTGGTGCATAACACAGCAGCCAATTTGCTAACCGGGATTCACAGTGTGGAACTGGAGAGAACAAAGGATATATATCATCAGATCAAAGCCTGCCTTACGCAGTTTTTCGATCCATGAAGATACCAACAGAAAGCCAATAAACAGGCCATAACTATAATAGCACTGCTTGTGGTTTCCAACAGTTGCATATATTGTAATATATAGCCTTGTAACTAGGACTCAGAAACAGCTTTATCCTCTATGAATTTGCCCAATCTCCCTTTAAAGCCATCTGAGGTTAAAGCTGGCAATATATCTTGCAGTAGTAAATTCCCTTTATTTTTCGGAGAAATAAAAGGTACTGTGCAGAGTTAATTCTGGTTGTACAATATTTAAATGCTGTGATCTATAAATGTCTTGACCTCCAGTGTATGAAGGACAATATTCTCTTTTAGGAAATTTCCTCT
The DNA here is from genome assembly GCA_003457575.1 of Thermophis baileyi. Lineage (NCBI taxonomy): Eukaryota > Metazoa > Chordata > Lepidosauria > Squamata > Dipsadidae > Thermophis > Thermophis baileyi. Next base: position 4,176,854 of record QLTV01001684.1, on the reverse strand, counting down.
TTATTACATTCTACTTCCAGGGTGTTCCCATCTAGTAGGGAAGCCGAAAAAGTGACTAAAAATATCTGCTTGGTGACTCCCTGTTTATGGAACATCTTTTCCAAGAATGCGGCATTCCTTTTTTTTGTTCTTTTGGTATTAGATAAAAATCGTCATTTCTCAACGTTTCATTGTTTTAATCACTACGAGTTAATTTTAGATAAATTTAGTTTTCTCAATGCACTCAATATTTCTTTTGATGACTGTCTCTAATCTTGAAGAACAATAAAAAAAAATTTCAAACGGTTATTACTGTTATACGTTTGAAACATTCTTTCATGCCTCTAAAAACACCACCGTATTTTACATAAGGGGGGAAAAAAAGCAACTTACAGCCATTATACCAGGGAAAGAACACTGTTTGCTACAATTCAAACATTCTCACACTTAATTATATATATATTTTTAAAAATGACATTTAAAAAAAAAGCAATAATCATTCATTTTCTTGGAGAAGTTACTCAAACTCACCTCCAAGGGCTGCAAACCCAGGCTCAATGTGCAAAGGATTCCAATCGCCACTAAGCCGATACAAGGCAGCCTACAGAACAAAAATCATTCAAAAAACATGATCAACAAATAAATAAAACTTTACTTCCCCCCCCCCTTGTGACTAAGAGCAGAATCTGCTCCAAAATGCATTCATTTGCAATGCAGTCTACAGTTTGCCTTTCCATACTGACGGGAAATAAAACAAAAGTTGTTAAAAACACACAACAAATTTCAAGAAACAGAAGCTAAGCAGGAGGTGTCTGCCACAAGCCACATCACTGGTGCTGTAACGTAACCAAACAGGCTCAATTCAGTTGCATTTCTTGGCACAACAATCAAGCCAGAATGAACACAGAATGGAAAGTCTTCTGTGTTTTCATCCTCCAGAACAGATAGATGCAGTGTGTGGAGTGTATGTCTCCTGATTCGGCTCAACCGGCTGGGAGCATGGCAGCGGTGGGTTGCTCTCGGTTTGGCCCGGTTCTGCAAACTAGTAGCGGCGGCAGTGGGAGGCTCCGCCTACCCGCCCAGGACGCTTCTGCGCATGCGCAGAAGCATCCCGTGCGCTCACGAGCGAATCGGTAGCGACGGGGTTTAGAACCCACTACTGGAGCATGGTACATAGAATGAGAGATAGAGAGGTTTCTACACAACTTTATTTTGAATCAACTATCCAACCACAACAATTTGTAAACAAACAAACAACAAACTGAAACATTTGAGCTACCAATTACAGTGTCAAAATCTGAGAGGAAGTTAATTCCAGTTCTGTTTCAATACTACTACTGCTATCAATATGAAATAAAATGCTGTTGGGGTGTGATGCTAGTTCGCCTCCTCGTGGTGCACCCTGGATAGCACGATAGTATGAACCAAACAACTAGCAACAATCGGCAGCCAGACTACATTGAAGAATTGGCAGTTAACGACAGTTGGCAGTCAGACATCTTTGTAGAACTCCTGGCTCTCTAAATACATGGCAACGGGTAAACAAAACGGGCCTTCCAAAGCCCCAAGGGTGAAAGTGCACTCAAGTACCATCAAGAAAGCAATAATACCCGTCAGCCTTTCGACGGTTGGCTCCATCACACTCTGAATTCACCCACCCTGGACATTAACATCTAAACCACTATAAGTCCATGTATTTGCCATACGCTAAATAAATAAATAAAATGCTGCTGGAATGTTTTATTTAACATTTCAGCTAAGCCAACTATGCCATTTTGCAAGACTCTTCCAAATCCTCTATTTGACTTTTTTTTCTTCTTCTTCACAATGTCCAGCGAGGCTGATAACGCCTATCTGACCTGAACTGGGTTCAGGGAAAAAAGAAAAGCAGGCAAGAAAAATAGAGCCAGTTAATACAGTACTTAGATGATTGCTCTCAAATCGTAGGGCTTTACGCTAGAGCGAGAAGTTCTAAATCTTGGAACAAGGCAACATCAAGCCACTTCTGCATTATTGCCATGAAACCACATAAACATCATGAGATTGCTAACCGTGAAGCTCTGTTTGAAAGAATCTTTGCTTTTGTTTTCATAATAATGAGGAACCATTTCCTGTCCAAGGAGAATGATTAGTATTCATTGAATTTAGATTCGAAGAAGAGACCAAATGTTATTTGGAGTATTACAAACCTTAAGATTTCCTAAGCCTTCAGATGTCTGTCTTGTGTGTAATTAGTTTTTTTTGTTTTTTGCTATAGGGTAGTGATGGCTAACCTTTTTGTCGTGTGCAGAAAGCACGCGTGTGCCCGCACCCATAATGCAATGTGCGCGCGACCCCCCATGCATGCGTGCGCGATCCCATGCTCCCCACACACATGTGCGCACAACCCCGTGCTCCCCCCACCCCCACCGCACTCCCCATGCATGTGCGCATGTCTCCCGCATGCACCCCGCCCCCGCGCATGCACAGACCTGAAAATCAGTTGGCCAGCAGGAGGCACGCGCGCATACGCAATGGAGCTGAGCTGGGCCGACGGCTCCCATGCCCGCAGAGAGGGCTCTGCGTGCCACCTGTGGCACGTGTGCCATAGGTTCGCCATCACAGCTATAGGGGCTGGCACCTGGAAAATGAGTTTGCTATTGTTGCACACACAAACACGTGTTTGTGGCACACACAAACACGCGTGGGTGTCTGTGTAAATGTGTGGGTGGGTGGTGTTTGTGTGGGTGGAGATATATAGTTGTACTAAATTCATATTTAAAAATACACTTCAAAAATCAAGAGGGATGCTCTAAATATAACCAACAGCAACATTTTGGATTATTTTTTTTCCATGAAAACCTTTAGCATTTATGCCACTCTTTATTTCTTTTCCATCTTCAGACTGACCCTCTGGGCAGAGAATATTCTTTAGGCACATATTAATATTATTTTTCCATAAGCTATATGTGCAACTGAACAAACCTTAAATTTATGCATCATGTTTTTTCCTGATAATCCAAATGCTGTTTGTTACTGCATATTTATATCTTTTCAGCTTAAGAATTGCTATTAATTTTGGAAAGCTAAGATTCTGGTTTTGCTGTATAAATTTTTGACAAGATGACTAACACATGAAAGAACTCAATGGGATCAAATCTGCAATGCTGTTAAACTGTGAGGATCCAGAGGAATCACTTAGGTTCTTGCATGTGATTCTCCACAGTTCATTAAAAAAAAAATCCATATTACACTACATTAAGGTCATCTGCGTCAGGACATACATGTACTAAATTCCACATCTGAATAGAAGAATTAATTGTAAATATAGTGACATAGTAACCTGGTCCAAAGAGACATATTTGGTCTATGTCTTTGGTCTACAAACTGCACTGCCATTCAATGGAGGAAAATGGCAGTCCACCATATCTGGAGGTTGACGAAGGCTGATGTACAGTTGGAGTGAACCTGCTCATCTGTTAGTATATGTTACTTTGCTATATAACTGAGACATTTAGGACTGATGGGGAGCAGGCAGCAACCAGATGTTCCTTAAGGTAGAACTAGAATGTATACGAATGCAGAACTGTTCCAGAAGCATACAACTCACTTTTTATAAATTGCTATGTACAACTTGGCTTCATTTGTTTATATCCTGCCTTTATTATTTTTGTAATTAACTCAACATACCGGTACCTAATAATCCTCCCTTCTCGTATTTTCCCCACAAAAACAACCCTGTCAAAAGTCACCCAGCTGGCTTTCATGCCTAAAGTAGGACTAGAAATCACAATCTCCGGGTATCTAGCCTGGTACCTTAACCACAGGACCAAACTGGCTCTCAAATTTGCCGCTTGCTTAGTTAATGTTCATACTTCCAAAAATCACTTTGCCATGCGAATGAGCCTTTCAAATTCTGTCTTAGTTAAAAGTAATTTAAAGCACAGATAAAATTGGCGAAAGAGAACTGAAAAACAAAAGAAAGAAAACCCCCAGCAACTTTTGCATGCCCGCAACAATGGTATTTCCTTTCATTTTCAATATCATGTAAAAATGGATCCCTCTCTGGACCATGACAAAAATCAAATCATTAGGAGCAATAGACTGAAGTCAGTTGTGATATGGTTGGATTGTTCTCCAATTAATAACAGAAACTGTCAAATTTTATTTCCTAACAATTTAGACATTCTGCCAGATCAAAAGTGGAAAGACAATATCCAGCCTGTCTGTAGTAATTTTTCAGTATTGCTAGCTGTCAACAATAAAGGTTACATGCAAAACTAACATAAATTGGAGCCAACAATACCATCATGCATTATTTTATGAATGAGAGAAAATGAACCAGTCTCTCCCTCTCTCTCAAGTAAAAATTGCTTTAATCAAATATACTTTCAGATCTAGAATAAAGCAAACAATCGTAGTGGCATAGTATAGATAAATAATTAAGAAAGCTAAATTGGAAGATATGTAGATCCACAACTGAATTTCTTATCCCATTCCACTTTGATAAAGAGCAGTTCTGCCCCTATCTGGTGGAGGATTACAGTTCTCAAAAGAAGAAAATAGTGAACATCTGCACAGAACTAGGTTCTCATTAACTTCTTGCTATCAATCTAAAACATACCTATAAAAAGCTACATTTACTGTAGCCAAATTCAAGTTGGTCCTGAGTAAAATTATTAGGACTGTTATTTGACTTTCTGCTTCAGCACCAAATAGATTCAAAAATATTTATAGAGAAGAAGAAAATGTGTGAAAACTGATCTTTCTACTACATTCATAAAATAATACATATGAATGTCTTGAAAGTATCAAATATTTAAAGTTTAAAATAAAGCTCTTGAAAGTTTGACTTTTTATGTAAGCAAAATATGTTGTACAAGAATGTACATATGGAGAGAAAAACTATCAGTAGCTTCACACACACACATATAAAAGGGAATGTTTGCTCTGAAAATTGATATAACAAGGGATGCTATAAAGATAAATTCCGTTGTCAAATATTAAACATTTGTGTAAGGGGGAAAAAAGCAATGGTCTGACAAATCCCTTAAGCTACAGTTTTATCCTCTATCATCTAGAAATCAACACACTGACCAAAGGACACTTAAAAAAACCCTCTAAGCTAGAATTAGGTCTGCCCTTCTGCAAGATTAATCCCTTACAAGATTATTTTCTATAATAACAAACAGCAGCACTGTGAATTAAGGCCAGCCCTTTTGTTTAACTCCATAACCCTATCAAAGAGCAGCTGAAATAGCAAGGGAATAAAAACAGAAATAAAAGAACACCAAAGCATCCAAGGATGTGTAATTTGTGGAGGAAAAAAATCAATCTATGGCAGAAACAATATACATATATTTGCGGCATGTCATGTTACCAAATTAAAAGCAAATATTACAAAGACCCACAGGTTTCACTTTGACAATGAATCTCCCTCCCCTTCCTTGAAGTTCAGCAAAACCTTGAGATATGGAAGGATAGGAGGAAGAAAATTAAACTAAAGATGAGGTAATGAAACCGATGTTCAATGCACATACATCCACGTTCTGAGAGTGCTTGTTTTCCTGAATCACAGAGGCTATTACAAGTATCCTTTTAAAATATTTAACAGGCACATATTTCTGTTCATAAATTTCTGCTGTAAGATATATAGTCCTGGGATGCAGGTGCTGCTGCTATTGAGTTGGCAAAAGACCCGTTTGGTCTGTTAAGTCCTTTGAAATCTCCCTTCCTTTTATGTGACTAGGCTGCTGTCTGGATTCTTGGCTTTGCTGTTTATTGCTATGCTATTCCACTGCTTGTTTATGCTTACTATAAGAGTTGAAAACAAAGAGACCACCGTATGTACAGCTGAAGTTTCCCACCTCCACCAATCTTTAATAATATACTTTATGTAGTGTTTTAATATCCAGCACAATTCAATACAATTACAGTAAGAGATGTAATAACAGAGACCAAACTGACCCCAGATTAGGAACAGTATGAATTGTACAGGTCACCAATAAATAAAGCCTAGAGGTAGGAACATTTAACTGGCTGAAGAATGGTACCTACTAGTAGAACCTCTTATACAAGTATCTCATGGTTCTTCTCTAAGCATGGGTTCAGTGGCAGTGCAAAGGGGTTCATGTGTTCCTCAAACAGAGAAATTCTCTGCATGTACCTTTGTCTCAGTAAAGGTCCCTTTCACACTGACACAAAGATGTAGTTCTATATGTCCATCCCATTCAATATATAGAGGTGCAGCTATTGATAGATACTTTCAATCTCTTTCATAATCTTCTCCACTATGAATCATTTAAAAACTATTGCAATGCTGGGTTTGAATTGCTCTATTGTAGAGAGTAAAGAAGTTGGCATTGAAGAAAAGACGGGAAAACCATTCCCAAGGGCATGAGAAGGAAAATTTAGATTGAATCTGTGACATGTAGAAAGTGTACACAAACGTCTCAGCCACCTTCCCTATTTACACTTATAAAAAAAGGAAGGAGAAGCTCAATCAACTTGCAAGATGATGTTACTATAGCCAGTCTAAATAAAAATAGTTTTTAATTTTGTGTGAACCCCCAAAATGCAATGCGCGCGCAGCCCCTGCGCATGCCCCCTCCCCCGCATGCATGTGTGCGTGCCCCTGCACACGCCCCCTGCATGCGCGCATGGCCCGCCGCATGCACCCTGCCACCGCATGTGTGCACGCCTCCCCGAAGTGCCCCGCCCCCATGCATGCGCGTGCAACCCTGCACATGCCCTGCCCCCCATGCATGCACACGCGGCCCCCCTACACGCGCCCCACCCCGTGCATGCGCACATGGCCCCCTTGCATGTGCCCAGCCCCCCTGCATGCGTGCACGCCCCCACACATGCCCCGCCCCCGCGTTCACGCCCCCCTGCATGTGCGCACGGGGCCCTCACACGTGCCCCCCGTGCATGCGCGGCAGAGACCTGATGACCAGCTGGCCAGCGGGAGGCGCCCGCACATGCGCAGTGGAGCTGAACTAGGGCGACAGCTCGTGTGCCCAGAGGGCACTGCGTGCCACCTGTGGCACGCGTGCCATAGGTTCGCCATCACGGGTCTAGAGGAAAACAACCAAACTCAGAAAACACCAAGGACCCCACAGCTCAATTCTGAGCTACACATATTATTTTCTAGTGCTTTATAGTACATATTGAGAAAACACTGTAAGCTTAATAAAAATGCCTTTTTAGGTACTAGCTTCAACCAGCTTTAGGAAGGTTGTGTATATGCCAATATATTTGTACAACTACAGCAGCTGAATTATAATTCTTAAACATGAATAGAGATACATATTTTATCAATCAACACTTATTAGGTCAATTTACAATATTTGCACAATAAGTGGTGAAGGAATCAAACAGAAAGGAATTCAAAAACAACATATGAAAACTGAGAATATATCATTGTTACATCCAGCATTAATACCGGATGTATTCTGTATTCTGAGGAAAAGAATGGAATTAAAACTCCATTAGGTTAGCCTTGGAGGAATACAGAATATTACATGTGTTACCAATGACACAACTGTTGTCCCAAATGGCTGCCTGTGGTCCTTGCCGTTATACTTTGCCACCATTTGTTTTCTCCTCACTGACTTCCAGTGATAGGAGTTTCTGAAAATTGATTTCTTATTAACCCTTTTCCAAAAGCCACCACAGACAGATCAAGAGATAACTCCCAATAGGGAAACGAATCCCTTGACAAAATATTTATCTTTTCATTGATTTAAAACCTCATTCTGATAATTGGCAGTACTGAGAAGCAGCTTTTAAATTCTGTAGTCAGAGCATCCCCTTGTGGGACTGAAATGAGTATGTTCATCGGTCCGCAAATTGTTAACAATTAAATGCTTTTAGATTTAGTTTAATCTTCTGTCAACACTTTTGCTTGATGCAAAGATTAAACAGAAGAAAACACACTTGAAAGAAGCTCACAAAGAAAGCAACGGGAAGGGTAGGGGAAAAAAGGCATCATTTGCTCTTCATGGCTGAAAAAAAAATTCTCTTTTTAAATTTATGTTGAAACTTTTAGAACACATTACTTAATTTATCCAGAATCCAAGCCTGATATTACAGATCACTATATATTCTAATGACAAGCTATTAGTGTTCTTCTCCCTCCTCCACCTCCTCCTTCACTGTTTTAAGGCAGAGCGCCTCAAATCATGGGGCTGCTAGAGAAGATGGGAGACTTAGAAATATTTGCTCTCTTGCACTTTGATGTATGGAAGAAGTTATAAAACAATCTCTTCTGGTTACCCTCAGCTCATTAAATTCTTTCCTTCAGTAGCCCCCCTCACAGTCAAGGAAATGAGCCTAGTGTTGCACTGCTGATGATCATGACCTTGTTGGTGATCCTCACTCAGCAAAGGACCTTGGAGTACTCATCTCTAAGGATCTAAGTGCCAGAGCCCACTGCAACAGCATTGCCAAGAAGGCATTAAGAGTGGTAAACCTAATCTTGCGTAGCTTCTTCTCCGGTAATATTGTACTTTTAACCAGAGCACACAAAACATTTGCTAGACCAATTCTCGAATACAGCTCATCTGTCTGGAACCCACACTACATATCAGACATTAACACAATTGAGAATGTCCAGAGATATTTCACTAGAAGAGTATTACATTCCTCTGTTCGCAACAGAATACCTTATGCAACCAGACTTGAAATTTTGGGACTTGAAAATTTAGAACTACGCCGCCTTCTGTCTGACCTAAGTGTAACGCACAAAATTATCTGCTACAATGTCCTACCTATCAATGACTACTTCAGCTTCAACCGCAACAATACATGAGCTCACAATAGATACAAACTTAATGTAAACCGCTCCAAACATGATG
>QLTV01001684.1:4151363-4167856 GCA_003457575.1 Thermophis baileyi | reverse complement strand
ATAAATAAATAAATAAATAAATAAATAAATAAATAAATAAATAAAATAAAATAAAATAAAATAAAATAAAATAAAAATATTCTCCTTGGTCAGCCTTGATTCACAGGCCAAAAGCCTGACTTTAGCAGATTAGGGGCAAAGTCAGTCACTCTGTGCAAAAGCAGATGGAAAGAGAAGAATATCCGCTATATGCTTCAAAGGCCGAGAGAGAGAGATAAAGAAAAGGACCTCAGGCTTCTGATGTGACTGCAACCCCTGCTACCTCCATCACTCCTGTCTTCATGCTTTCCAATGCCAGTCGTGACAGATGATGGGGATTTTCAGTATGGAGTGAATGCAAGAAAGGTTTTGACAATGACATAAACATCTGCCTAAGAACATTTCCTTCACCCTCTGACTCCTTCTGTCTCTCTGTGTATGACTGAGGCAAAGAGAGAAAGACTAATTCCTGCCAATAGTTATTCAGCCATATATTAGAAAAGTGCGCTGTGAATAGTTAAAGACTCTGCTGTTTAGTTCAATGCCATGCATAAAATATGGTGCAGATGAAATCCTAGATTTTCCTAATTCAGAGAGTTGTTGAAATAAGCTGGTATCTTCTCTCATTCCTGGGGGAAGCCCTGGGTTCAAATTCGCTCTCCTTCATGGAAGATCGCTCTGTGACTTTGGGCCTGGCCTACCCCAGAGAGTTGTTTCTGAGGCACTTATTAAACAAAGGAGATTGTTAGATTTGTATCCCACATCAGGCTTCTGGGAAAAGGTGGTATACTAATCTTAAAAATAAATAAATAATGCAACCATATTGTCCTTTAAAATGAGTAAGTCCTTAAATGACACACTGCAGTGCATCAACAAAAATGTCTGGATCAGGGGTGGATTCTATTTTTTTTTACTACCGGTTCTGTGGGCGTGGCTTATTTTGTGGGCACGGCTTGATGGCCATATGATGGTGGGCGTGGCTTCATGGTCATGTGACTGGGCGGGTGTGGCTTCATGGTCATGTGACTCGGCAGGCGAGGTTTGGTGGGCATGTGACTAGGTGGGCATGGCCAACTCAATGTCACTCACGTCAAGGGGTCCCTCACCTGGCCCCTCCCCTCCCAGCCATTCCTTGTCACACCCAGCCTCAACGTATCTATAGTTCTGTAAATGTGTTTTTCACCTTTTTTCAACTTTATTAACTACATACTATAGATGTACTTTCATGGACCACTGAAAGGAGAAAATGGCTCACATGCTTTGCCGGCAGGGGGTTGAAGACCTCCGAGGTCCCGTCCAACTCTGTTATTCTATTCTATTCTATTCTATTCTATGCTAATATAGGTGCAGAAATATTTCAGTCATAATTTCACATATAAAATAGCCATTTGTGTAATACAACCTACATATTGTTCAAAACAGTAATTAGTATTATGGCTGATGTTTGACAGCAAGCCTAAAAGTCAAAGATCACAGGAGGGCTTCTTTCTCTGTATGTATACAAAACATCACATACCAGGAATAGCATAGTAAGCTGGACTTATGCAACCTGATGTACAAAATAAACACACACATGCACTGGACTATAGACATTGAATGCATGTAAATCCCTGAAAAATAATTGGTAGCCCTGGGCAAAAGAAAGGCAGTAAAATCACTCTAGGTGTAGGGACAGTGATAAATAACAGTGATCATGATTAACACATGATAAATAATGGAACAATTAAAAATAATAGCACAGAGGGGTTTTTTTCTCTCTCTTTCTCCCCCTTCCTTCCTTTTTCTTTCTTTCTCACTTTCTCATCTATCTCTTCCTCTTCTTTCTTTCTTTCTTTCTTTCTTTCTTTCTTTCTTTCTTTCTTTCTTTCTCTCTTTCTTTCTTTCTCTCTTTTTTTCTTGTCTCTATCTCCATTCCTCTTTCTTTCTTCCTCTTTTTCTCTTTCTCACACACACTCTTCCTCCCTCCCTCTCTCTCTCTCTCTCTCGAGCAGCAGCGCGGGAGAAGGAAGAAAGTGGCGCGTCCGCGGGACCCGAGGTGGATGCGGGTGGCAGTCACCCAAAAGCCCCGCGGAAGCCGAGCACGCCAGGCCCAAAACGCAACGGGTTCAGTTGCAGCCCGGATTAGCCGAGGAACTGCGGGGAGCCTCCCGTGTTTTGCACCCCCTCTCACCCCCTCCCGGCCTTCGCCCGTGCCTCCACACTGTTTTCAGCTGCCCACCTCCTTGGCTGGCTGGCTGGTCTTGCCAGCGAGATCGCCGGCTCAAGTTTCAAGTCCTCATGGGTGACTTGGATTCCCGGGAAGCCTAATCCAACTCTTGGCATCCCCCCCGAAGCGTGCAACTCAGCCTTTGCCTTGCTGAGCTGCACGGATATGCGACCTGCCCGGTTGCGTGGCCCTTCGCTCCAAGTCAGAGCACACCGAGCCGTGCAGGGCAGGCAGCAAGGCCCTGCGTTGCAGGTGAGTGGCGGTCGGGGAGCAGGAAGGGACGGCCGGGGAATCGGAGCTCTCTCTGCGCCATTGCAAGGAGAGGCGTGCGCCAAAGCGCGGCAGGACCCACCCAGCCCCTTGCTCGCTCTGCTCAGGATCCAACTGCGCCAAGGGATTGCAGCCAAAGCCTGAGCGTGGATGCGCTTTTCCGGAGGTCTCTCCGCTTCTCGGGAAGCACGCTTGCTGCCTGCCCTGCACGGCTTGGTGCGCTCTGACTCGGAACGAAGGGCCTCGGGGCTGTGGACGATGCCGCTGCTGCTGGGCCAACCCAGCAAGGATCCGCGCACCCTGGCCGCTGCGCCACGCCCGACCCTCCGCAACGCAGGAGAGGGCAGCAGTGGAAGAACAGGGCGGCGGTAGGAGAGCCCAGTGGTGGCGGGGAAGGCGCTTCGGGGGATGCTGGCAAGGGTCGGGAGGGGGCTGCCAGCCCGGAAAGCTTCTACCACGCGAAGGTTGCCATGCTGCCCTCTCCCCCCCATCCCCGCAGCCTTTGCGAGATGCTGGCCGGGGCCGGGAGGCTTCTAACCACCACGCGAAGGTTGCCGGGCTACCCTCTGCCCCCCCTGTCCCCGCAGCCTTCGGGAGACGCTGGCCCGGCGGGGAATGGGGTTAGGCTAGCACAAATTACCTGTGTGTAGGCAGGAGGCGGCAGTTCTGTGGATGCATGTGGCGAAGGCGAGGCAGGGCGAGCATGCGCAGAAGCAAAAAACAGCAAAAAATAGGGGGGGCGAAAACAAGATGTCGACACATGCGCAGTGCCGGAAACTCGGCTTCTGCCCATGCGCGGCTTCAAGAAGACAAAAAAAACGGAAAAAAATTCAATTTTTTTTTCAAAAAAACATTTCCCCCCCACCCCAAAAAAGATGATGGCGCCCACGGACTGGCACTGACAGAACCGGTTCCGTGACGTCACCAGCGGGTCACTATCGGTTCGGGCGAACCGGTCCAAACCGGTAGGAACCCACCTCTGGTCTGGATATACAGGTAGTTCTCGACTTACAACAGTTTATCTAGTGACTGTTCAAAATTACAATGGCACTGAAAAATGTGGCTTATGACCATTTTTCGCAGTTATGAAGTTTTGCAGCATCCCCATGAACATATGATCAAGATTCAGATGCTTGGCAAGTAGTTCATATTTATGATCTTTGCTGTGTCCCAAGGTCATGTGATCCCCTTTTGTGACCTTCTGAGAAGCAAAGCCAATGGGGAAGCCAGATTCACTTAACAACCAGATTACTAACTTATCAACTGCAGTGATTCACTTAACAACTGTGGCAAGAAAGGTCGTAAAATGGGGCAAAACTCACTTAACTAATGTCTCATTTAACAACAGAAATTTTGGGCTCAATCGTGGTCATAAATTGAGGACTACCTGTACTTTATGTATGGACATACCCTAAATAGGACTCTCTTAGATGTGAATATTTTTATTTCAAGAACAAAGTTCTATTAATGGATGTTTAAGGCATGTTTAAAAAAGGTAGCATTGGGGAAGGGGGATGTTTGCAGTAGAATACAAGACCTAAGTTAGTCCAAGACCCAAATGGATTCAAGCAGTTAGCTACCAGCTGGTACTGCTCATAAACTCTGTATTGCAAAATTCTAAAAATCATTAATCGACTCCTCTAATTTTAGTAGTAACTTAGTATTTCTAAAAAATGTGAACTGAGACTCGTCATAAGAAATTGTACCGGTGAAACTTTTCACTAAGAAGTAAAGTATTGACCTGATCTACTGTAGTGGCATCAGTGATTACAACATCTGGTGGCCTCTTGGGGGCCTCCACTGTGACCTAAAAGAGAGGAATGAATAAATGGATATAGAAGAAGAAAGAAAGAAAAAGAAACATTTTTCTTTATGAAATGTTGGATGATAGTTTTACACAAATTGGTGAACTCTAAAGTTTTAACTAGAGCGGACAGTTTCTCAGGGAGAAAGCTTGTACTGAAAATTACAAGAGGTAGTATTTAGAATATAGATTCCAGAGGGCAGCCCATTGGTCATTAGGTACACTGCAAAATCTTAAGCTGAGGTGACAATACATCAAAGTAAAATTAGTTCAAAGATCAGCAACCAGACCGCCCTCCCTAAATAGCAAATGCTGCCAGGGAGTTTACTTGCAGTGCCCTACCATCAGCCCTACTTAGCACAACCAATGAAATAGATACGTTTTGAGAGGCTGATGGTAGGGAGCATATTACGAGCTGAACGGAACTTAGTGTGGGGGGAAAAAAATCAACTTCCAAGTGAGTGAACTGAATTCAGGGAGTAATTACTTTTATGACTGTTAAGTAATTGGCAGTACATTTGAAATTCAGTAGCCTAACACAAAACTCATATTACCTTGGCTTTCTCAGATGATCGCTTTCCACCAAATCCTCCAGCTCCAATAGCAAAGACAGAGAACTGATTATAGCACAAAAGATCCTTTCCATGGTATGTGTGTACTAGAGAGGAAGAGAAAGCCAAAAAAAAATGCCTTTTTAAAATTTTAATTTTAAGCTTGTTTTTTTTTTAATGAATAGAGTGGCTTGGGTGTAATACACTTTTCAAAGGTAGAAACCTAAAATCATTGGGAGAGCATTAACTTTGCTGAAGGTTCAATCTGGAAACTGAAATATTCACATGCTTTGATCTTGAATTATTATTCTATATTGTTTTGAAACTGATATAACTATGACACTAAAATGATTGATGCTTCTTAGAGATGCTTTTGCTATCCTAGACTCTATCACTGGCATATGGAATATATCATCATGACTAGAGCTATGAATGAACTGAGTATTGGGTGAGCTAGTTATAAAACACTAGAAGGGGAAGATTGGCTTCTGTTTTACAACACTGGTAGGCATAAATCTGGCTTATGGCTCAGGAATTCTGGGAGTTGAAGTCCATAAGTCATAAAAGGGCCAATTCTGGGAGTTGAAGTCCATAAGTCATAAAAGGGCCATCATTCCCCACCCCTGGCATAAATAATGTGTATAGCAGATGCTGGTTCATTATAGTATTGAGTTGTATTGTATTATATACATGAGTTCAGGATTCTTTTTAGTTCAGTGAAGGGGAGAAGAATGAACTAGAATTATTTATCTGTCCTCAGAGGGAAGATAAGGAGGACATGACTGTACTGGCAATGTCCAATACAAGGACCGGACTAGGACAAATCAGAATGATTATAGATTTAGTTTCAATTTAATAGGATTTTTAACCAAAGTCACTTTGTTTTTCTGATACTCCCAGGATCTTACTTATTGACTCCATCGAGCTGGAAATGTTAAATTTCACCCCATTCATTTCAGATGACAACCTCAACTTAGAACCACAATTGAGCCCAAAATTTCTGTTGCTAAGCAAGACATTTTTCAAGTGAGCTTTGCCCCGTTTTACCACCTTTCTTGCCACATTTGTTAAGTGAATCACTGCAGCTGTTAAGTTAGCAACAATAAGTGAATCTGGTTTCCCTATTGACTTTGCTTGCCAAAAGGTCGCCAAAGATGATCACATGACCCTGGGACACGGCAACCGTCATAACTATGAGACAGTTGCCAAGCATCTGAATTTTGATCATGTGGCCACAGGGATGCTGCAATGGTCGTGTGAAAACTGGTCGTAAGTCACTTTTTTCAGCCACTAAATGAACTGTTGTAAGTCAAGGACAACCTTTATTACTCTTTTTCTAGCTCTTACGTCAAGGGTTGGCATGTTCAATTAAAGCCCTACAGAGCTAATACTTTGGGACAGCTGAACATCCTTAGCACATCTAGAGCAATTTTAAGTTACATGAGGCTTTTCCATATGCTCTATCACTTTTCCCTCTGAGATCAGGAAACTAGCTACTGGTGAATATACAATTTTGTCTGATGCCAGCTCTATATCATTTTTGGTTTTGAATTTTTTTATTTTATTCTGACCTCAACTGGATTGAGACTTTATTCTACCCATTTGTTAAATTTGTAGTTTGTTTTCATTGCTCATTTTAAGATTGCAACAACTATTGTAGGAACAGCCGAAAGGAATTGTAAAGTTATTTTAAAACAGTACAGCAGATGACTTTTAAAATATATCTATGAATAGGCTTATAAGTGAAAACAAGAAGAATATTTGGTTGGGGTAAGAGGAGCGAGGCTTCAATATGCCTTCTAAAAATTTGGACTTCATAACTTTAAGTTTTCCAGTTTTATATGAACACACACATCACTACTTTTTCAGATTATTACCTAGCATTGTAAAATTGGAAGAGCCACAATATTACATTGTGGAAATGGAATGCTATGGAAATGGTTTGGAAAAGCCAGGCAAAACTGAAGCTTCTGATAAAACTGAGTGTTTCCAATTCACTTTATACAAAACTTTCCCTTGAGATGGTTTCCAGGCTTCCAAGTTATCATCAATGAGTTTTCAGGGCAGTTTCTATCCCAACCCCTCCAGCTATTTATCCATCACAAAATCCAAGAGAATTACCATCTAAGAGTATAAGAGCTCCTGAGCCTTTATCAAGAATGTCAGCAATAGTGGCTTGTGAAGTCAGTTTTCCTAAAATGTAAAACAAAATTAATAATTAATTTAACAATAATTTAACAATAATTTAACCAAGTTGGATGACAAATAAAGTTGGATGACAAATAATGACAAATAAGTACTCAAACCCCCCCCCCCATATATTTTTCTGTTTTCTTCACAGAGTATCAATGATTATTATTAATACAGCACAGAATAGGTATTAAACAATATAACTTTATTTGAACCAAGGACATTTGAGGGAAACAACCAAGTACAGCCAAGAGGGCAAGTGCAACCATGTGATTGAAGCCCCAATACTTTTTCACTTCCATTGTGATACATATAAAAAGGAGGCAGGGTTTCAACTGGAGAGTTGTGGCAATTATTTGAACAGTTTGGCCCCCTTGCATGCAAAAGGAGTATCCTTCTGCACAAAAACACTAACTCATCCTACAAAAACGTAGCCTTCAGAAACATTGGAGTTTTCGCTTCCATTATTCCTAGGTGGCACAGATTATTTGAACCTTAACCAATTTGGAGACACAAAGTTGAAGAAGATTATATTGAATACTTGCTCTGCTCTTAGATGCATGATAGTACTTAGAACATCTCCCCTTAAGGGCAGGAAGAAAAGATATATCTTAGATATAGCTCTATAGTATTCAGAAGTGGTTCTATTCCAGTGGAACTCCTATTCATATAACTACAGAGAGAGAAAAACAATAACTAGAAGAGAAGAAGAGAAATAGTGTGGTACATTTATGGGAATACAATATATTTCCTAATGGAGCTAATTAGATATGTAAGTGTCTCACCTGATGTAGGAAACGGTTTGTACAACTCCAAATATTGTTCACCATGTAAAGCCTAAGGAAAAAAAATATTTTTCACAGAATATAGAACTACTTCACTGAAATATATACCAAACTATTTTCTTAAATACATTACCAGTTTAATTTGGCAAAGTGGGGGGAAAAACAGGACTAAAGTTCACGTTGAGGATTTTCCCAATAAAAGGCATTACTTTTTTTATCTGTTGAAAAGTAATGAAAGTAATGAGGCATTACTATTTTATGGCCTTGTAAATCTTCAGTGTCTGGAAGTGAATATGCCATTAGATGCAAAATATCCTTATCTCTTCCAAGGGTCCAATTTAAAAAGTAGTTTTCATTTAATTCACTTCCTTTTTTTCCTTTCACTAAACTTTCAGTGACTTGGGTATTTTTTTTTTTAAAAAATCATATTATCGGTATCCCTCGTAGTTTGTTTATTTTTTTCTTTCTTCTGAAAGTAGAAATTAAAGTGTAAAATACCTCAAGCTCATTAGTACTTCAGTCTGGCTTCAAAGAAGCATTGAAAAAACACCTACACGAAATGTCTAGCAAAGCATATCCAATTACTTTGTTATTCCATCCCAATAAAATTATTGTGATGGCTATTAGACTGCTGTGATATTGATATCAATCCTACAGAATTGAGTACACCTGACTCCCAAACTTCCACGTTATCTTGGACACAGGAAAAATGCATCCTTACTCTTGTTACATCAATATTGAGTCCTGGAATACTGGATATGCCACCATCAATCATGGAAGCTTGAGCTGGTATGACTGCAAAAGTAGGAAGACAGCAAAACTCTTCACTCCCTTCAAACAGGAATTTCAGATTGTCCGGATCCTTGGTGGACATACCCACTCCAAGCGCATACAAAATTGGCTGCAAATGAGTGTATTCATATGCAAACTCGGGGAGCTTCTGGCCAATGCATTTTGCCTGTGGGTATTAAATGCACATGTTACTTGTTGATTTAGATGTTCAGCTAATAATATTTGCCATTAGTTCAAGGAGCTTAAAGTGATTAAAGTTTGTAAATAAATACTTGCCATAAGTGATGATAATCATCTCTAGTTCTTTCAAGGTGTATATATACTTACAGGAAAACACTTGGTTCACATTTCTCAGACAAGGATTTTACGTATTTTAATAGCACCTATTTTATTTATATAAATAACAACACACTAAGCATTTTATTGACTAATACATTTTACCAACTAACATGTTGCTGAACCCCCACTGCCAGTAATTCTAGTCAGTGTAAGAGTGACTAGATGTAAATGAAGGTATGGATGAGTTATAAAAATCATTTTAGAAATTAGCGCATAATCCTAATAAATCCTATCAATATTTAAATCATTCCAAACATAACAAATTATTTCTTTGATTCTAAGCATTAAAATGTCAGGAAGGCTGAAGGAAAAGGTGTTATGGGTTAATTATAACTCCAAAGCCAAATGCACCCTTATTTCAATATCTCTATGTAAGGTATCAGTTCAGACCTCTGTTAAAAACCATCTGTAGAAGATGCTGTCAGATAAATAACAGAATAACAGAGTTGGAAGGGACTTTGGAAATCTAGTCCAACCCCTGCTCAAGCAGGAGATCCTATATCAGCCCAGACAAGCGGCTGTCTAGTATCTTCTTAAAAGCCTCCAGTGATGGAGCACCCACAAATTCTGAAGGCAAGCTGTTCCACTGGTTAATTGTTCTCACTGTTAGGATATTTCTCCTTAGTTCTAGGTTGCTTCTCTCTTTGATTAGTTTCTATCCATTGTTTCTTATCTTGCCTTCTGGTGTTTTGGAAATTAGATTGACCCCCTTTTCTTTGTGATAGCCCCTCAAATATTAGAAATAAAGGATAGAGGGCCTGAGTGTATCCACACTACTCTTTTTTATCTGGCTCATTGCTTAACCCACATTTGCTCCCTGCCTGTTTATCTCTAACTAGATCTGGCCATTTTCAAAATCTGGTGTTCTCCTTCCCCAGTCTCTCAACTGAGAAACATTTACCAAAATAGATAGCTCCAATTAACAATGCTTATTATAGGAATTACTTTATTAAGCAGAATAGTCAAATATCCCCCAAAGTGATCATGATATTTGATTGTGGAAGTCTTGGGGGGGGGGTCTGTAGAAGTGGAGAAAGCAGGGGAAAATCCATTTGTCAAAATAAAAGGCAGCTAATGTGTTGGGATTCAGCCATACTTCTTCCATGTCTTCTTTAACTCAATTCTTGTATGATTAAACAACAGGTTCCACTTTTCTATTTGCTAGGTGACCAAGCTCCATTTTTTTAATTATCATATTCTGCAAAATGAAATGTAGTAAGACAGCTTACAAGGTACAAATAATACCTAGGATAATAAATGTGCTCTCTATTCTTTAATTGTTTAAAAGGCATTGCTGCAGTATATTGCCTGGAATATTAAGTCACAATATTAGAATTATGAATTAGAATACTTTTATTTTTGTCAGAAACTGTACTTTGTATTAGTGCTTAGAGAAATTAAATCTATTTAACAAAACAAATATTAAGAGTCGGAATTTTCCAGAGCAAAACCAATTCATCTCTCACCTAATTAATCTAATGGTTCTTATAAATGCTATTTAAGGAATAAAACAGTTAAGAGTGACAGAAAGATATTTTTGTTTCTCTGTCTTTTTGAAATTGAACTTTTAAGACTATACACTGCATCTTCTGATTCACATCTGTAACAAGTTTCTCGTGGTTTCAGGCAAGTGGAATGTCTTCAAGTACAATAATGAGCATATGCATTTTACTTACAGGGTTAATGTCTGAAGAGGATGTGGGCGCACTGTGGCTTATAGGATTTGGAGAGACATTCTGAGACTCTATTTGATTCAGCACATCATTCAGCATAACAAGAGACTCTGGAAATAGAAAAAATAGTGGTTTCAAAACTATAAAAAAGAAAATAGTCTTTCCGTAGCTATCTCTGGAGCTGTAACACAACCAACACAAAATGTTACATGGCATTTGATTTCACACCCAGAGGTGTTTTTTTTTTTTAAACTGCGTCATTCTTGGAATGTCAGATACATTTTGTAAATTGCAGAAGTGTTACTTGATTCGAATGAATAAGAAACTGTCTATAGTTAAGCAGGGATGATGTAGGTCAGCCTGCTATTCCTGTATGTTGTGTTATTACAGCATATAGCAGCGGTTCTCAACCTGTGGGTCGCAACCCCTTTCACAGGGGTCACCTAAGCGCGCGCTAGCCCACCATCTTGGTGCCATGCCCCCTTTGTCACCTCATCGCGCGTGGGAAGGGGGCAGGGAGGGGGTCGCGGCGGTGGGGCATGGGTCGCGGCATTAGGAAGGTTGAGAACCACTGACATATGGCTAATGTTCACATGGATGCTTTGGAAACTGCTTCTGTCTCCACAAACGAGGACAGCTGGAAGCAGATTCCAAAGAATCACACTGAGGCTAAAAATCATTTGAAGAAAAGGACTCTGTATTCCTAAACATCGTAAAACATCTTTCAATACTTTTACAGGCGTGGTGGGAAGCAAAATCATTGTTTTTTTAAATGAGGGTGATGTAAGAACATTTAGATATAGATTGTTCATATATATTGTATTTCTTAGCCAATGCTATCACAATGAGTGACAGGTTGTACTTCAGTTTGGTTTAATTCTATACCTTGCTCATATTGTTTGTGTGAAGTGAAACAAAGTAGAGGTTCAGTGTGATCAATAAAAAGATCTGTTTCAGAGCCCTATCCTGCTTATTTCTTTAAATACAACTGGACAAAATCTACCTTGCGCAAATGGTTATGCACAAAATTTACCTTGCGCAAATGGTGAGATTTTGTCTTAAAAGTTTTTGAAGTGAGTAACACTGGCTCTTAACTTTACAAACCTTCAGTTGATAGCCCCATCTGGCCCAAAATGTTTGATACCAGAGAAGAGAATGCCATGCAGTAGGGGGAAAAAAAAAACCTCTCAACTGTGTCTGGCTACCCTATTTGAAAAGCTATCCAGCTTCATATATGATGTCTTTATGGTGTACTCATTCCTTGTTACCTCTGCATCTCATCTTAACTCAAAAGTTCAGCATGACCTTCTAACCGAACACAATACTTAAGACATGGCAACTTGACAAATGAACTTCAGAGCTAAGAATATTTCACTCCCAAGCATGAGCCAACACAACATAATTGGCTAGTCTTAAAATATGGCAGGCCTCCACATAAGCATATATCCAAATGGAACATTATAGTAACTTATTACATCATTGATTATTTACTTCTTTAATAGTATTTATTGGACAAAGATGCTATAATTATCTAGCAAGGAAACATACATAACATTGACCTATTATTAAGGCTTATAATCATTTTAATAAGATCATTACAAAAAGAAATCACTTTTGAAATGATACAGCACTCAACGTTTCATGCTTGTTAATCTCAGGAAAATGAAGGTTTAGATTATGCATTCAGAGACTAAATATCTGCATATCATTTTGAGCCACAATTTATAATTCTATAAACTATGGTTAGTACAGCCTGTGCTTAGCATCTTTCTGGGGAAAACAGTATCATAGTTGATATGAGGCCCCAATTTGGGGATTTAGTAAACCAGAAGAATTAGAAGTGGTCCAGAGTAAATTCATAAATTCAATATTAGCCTTATCCCCATGTATACCAATAGCAATGTTGGGATTACAAGTGGGCCTTCCATCAATAAATATAAGGGAAAGAAAGCAATAATTTTATGTTATAGGAATATTATAGGAATATGACTGATGCTTATTTGGCACAACAATGCTTCACAAACAATTTAATGGTAACAGATGGATGAATTAGTGTCTAAACCTACTCTCACAATTCTCACTAAATCAGAAACTTCTGAGTGATATAAATTAGCATACATTATTGAAGAACTATTTATTTTTTTAAAGGTTTTAGACAAGATAGAAAGCGGGTATGAAAGCTTAAGTTGGCTAAATGGTATCTATTTTTTTTAAAGTCTCTTACATTTCTGAGAGAAGCCTTCACAGAGCTCTGTTTTCAAACAATAAAGGTAAAGGTAAAGATTCCCCTCACACATATGTGCGAGTCGTTCCCGACTCTAGGGGGTGGTTCTCATCTCCATTTCAAAGCTGAAGAGCCATCGCTGTCCGAAGACGTCTCCGTGGTCATGTGGCCGGCATGACTAAACGCCGAAGGCGCACGGAACGCTGTTACCTTCCCACCAAAGATGGTTCCTATTTTTCTACTTGCATTTTTACATGCTTTCGAACTGCTAGGTTGGCAGAAGCTGGGGCAAGTAACAGGAGCTCACTCCGTTACGCGGCGCTAGGGATTCGAACCGCTGAACCAGTGGTGGGTTTCTACCGGTTCGCCCCCATCAGGTGAACCGGTAGCAGCAGCAGCAGGAGGCTCCACCCACCCATCCAGACATCATCACGGACACTCTGTGCATGCACAGAAGCTTCTGCACATGCGCAGATGTGGCATACGCGTGCGAAGCAAGCAAGCGCGCACACACATCTCCCAATCGGTAGCAAAGGTAAGTGAAACCCACCACTGCGCCGAACTGCCGACCTTTCTAATCGACAAGCTCAGCATCTTAGCCACTGAGCCACCGCGTCCCTTTTCAAACAATGCCAACAGTTTACTTGGATGGAAGATAAAAAGGATTACCAATTACACATCACTTATGCATTTGTAATAACTTACAGGTGGAAGATTTGATCTACTGTGCAAACTTTATCAGGAACCTAGAGCTAGATTCACCCTTGTTAATCCAAGTGAATCAGTCTAGTTTAGAAGAAGAAAAAAAGTCTGATGGAGACAAATGTAACAAAGTAAATTGCTTTGTTTGCAATGGTTTCAAGGAACATATGAAAGCACATCTTGGCAAATAGTACTGTTAATATTAGAGAGCATGTATTGAACGGCTGAAATTTTATATGCATTTTGCTAAATCCTATGGTTGCATATAAATACAACTCTAGGTAATCCTTACAAATGATAGGTAAAGGCTTACGCTAATTGATATTTTTGTATAATTATATGTAATGGTTTAGTGTATAACAGCTTTTCACAACATTAATTTACTTACATTAATGCTGTAATAGTTTTTAATGAAATCTAGGATAGCTTGAATTTGCAGATATTAGGCTTCAATTTTAATGTGAATACTCTAATTAGTTTTCCTTCAGTGTCTTCAGGCATTAAGGGAGAAAGTTTTTTTTTAATTGTCTAATTTTCTAATGCTCTAATACAGAAAAATTAAATAGTCTATCAGGTATGTACAGCATTTTTCTCTTCCCGTTTTTGCTTATTGTCACAGGTGAAGATTCAGAAGTTGGGCTCTCACCCAAAAACCATGCAGAATGCCTTATTTAGTAGAAAACTAAAAGACACACTATACATAACAAGCTATATTCTTATTGATGTGTCAAAATCAAAAAGAATGCAAAGCAGAACTAATAATGCAAAGCAGAACTATCATGACATATCAGACTTCAAAGTTGATTATATGCCATGAAGTCAGTGTCAACTCTTAGCAATCTGGCCCTAATCTTAAAACACTTGCATATTTACTTAAGATACCTATTTATCATACCTAGGTAGCAGAGGTGGGTTCCTCCCAGTTCGGACCAGTTCGGCCGAACCAGTAGCGACCCGCTGGTGATGTCGCAATTACATCACGGATCCAGTTTGGTCGGTGCCAGTCCGTGGGCGCCGCCATCTTTTTTTTGAATTTTTTTAAAAAAAATATTTTTTTTAAATTTTATTTTTTCTTCTGCGCATGCACAGAAGCTGAGTTTTCCGGCACTGCGCATGCGTCGTCATCTTGTTTCCAGCTTTTTAAATTTTTTTTATTATTTTTTATTCTTTTGCACTGCGCATGCGCACGCGCGCCCCCGAGGCCCGGCCACGCGAGGTAAGTTAGAACCCACCCCTGCTAGGTAGCAATGGTCTGTGACAGATTGACCTATCTGGAGTGCACCTGGATTTGCTAGAAAGGACACAAAGATGAGGGGGAAAGTGCTTGAAATCGCTCTTTTCTGCATTAAGTAATCAGAGCTTTAAAACATAGGAAGGAACCTTACATTAACTCAGATCATTCATAATTTAACCCAATACTATCCACATAGACAGTAAGGATTTCTAAGGATTTGGGGGACATCCAGATCCAATTCTTAAGCTTACCAAGGAGACTTAATGCATGCAAACATGTGTTGTATTCCTGAACTATTGATCAACTATTTAGAAATAAATTATATTTTGTTAATGAAACAAATTAATACCCAAAGTGTTTATTTGAAACGAAGATATGGAGATAAAAGAGAGTGCCACCATCTTTGCACCTCGATATGCCTTTCTCCCCTAATTCTTCCAAAAAATTAGTACCTGTAGTATGTGCTTAGGCTTATTTGTTCAAATTGTCCCAGAAACATAAGCTGGACCTAATTTCCAGCCTTCAATCCACAATTAGGTGCATAATAAATGCCACATGATCAGTCCTAAAATAAGGTTGTAGGTAGGTGGGGTTTTTTTTTAATTCAATCAATTAGAAGTCTCTTCATGGCCATTCCCAATCACAGTAAAAATGATTTTCACTGTTAAATAACGAAGGTAGGATTATTGAATTGACAGGCAATGATTTATCAGCGATTTCTTAGTTGTCATTTGATACTGGCTGCAATTCTGAAAAAGGATGAGTAGGTGATCCTTTTGGATAATGTATATGCCTGCTATCATTTTATTGATCTGTTGTTGGAATTATATACAGTAAATTGTACATCAGTCTATATGAATTGATAAATGATTAAGCATATATTTACACATAGACCCATCTGATTAGCTTGTTGCCAACAATTTATTTAGCATCGATACAACTTAACTCCCAAGAGTCTTACCACTAGACTACTGTCATTCCTCAGGAAACAAACTTTAAAAACATTCCTTTATACCTTGCTGTTTAAGTCAGTAAACTCCTATGACAGAATTAAATTTCACCTCTTTTGTAATGTAATATATTTGTATACAGGATGATGGGAAATTTTTGGGTTATATGCAGCTCTCCAATTTTAAAATTTCCTTTCAAACCTGCTATTTTTTAAATAAAATGCTACTAAATCTTACATTCTCACAAGCAGGGGTGGGTTCCTCCTGGTTCGGACCGATTCGCCCGAACTGGTAGCGGCCCGCTGGTGACGTCACGATGACGTCACCAAACCGGATCGGTCGGTGCCGGTCTGTGGGCACCGCCATCTTTTTTTTTTAATTTTTTTTTAAAATTTATTTTATTTTCTTCTGTGCATGCGCAGAAGCCAAGTTTCCGGCACTGCGCATGTGTCGCCATTTTGTTTTTGGCTTTTTAAAAAAAAATTCAGATTTTTTTGGCACTGCGCATGCGCGCACCCACCAGGAGGAAGTGAACCAGCAGCGAGGTAAGTTAGAACCCACCCCTTCCTGTCACCCCCGCTGCCGCTACTTTTGCTCTCGGCTTCTTCTTGGCGCTCTTAAAGTCGATCTTGAAGGCTTCTTCTCGGTGCTCTTAAAGTCGTTCTTGAAGGAAGACGTTTCCATAGATCACCGCCAAACTCATCGTTGGGAGAGGTGTAGGCTAGCCCCTGAATATATGAGAAGTCTTGGGCAAAGCTCTTCCAAAGTTCAGCCAAGTCTTCTCCTCCTCCTTG
>QLTV01001684.1:4136728-4147810 GCA_003457575.1 Thermophis baileyi | reverse complement strand
TGTTTTCCATTAAATTACATCTATAGTATGTATATAATAAACTTGAAAATATGTTAACAACATTTTTAGAGAACTATAAATACGTTATGGCTGGGTGCGACAAGGAATGGCTGGGAGGGGAGGGGCCAGGCAAGGCACCCCTTGACATGAGTGACATTGAGTGGGCCACACGCACCCAGTCATATGACCATGAAGCCACGCCTGCCCAATCACATGACCATGAAGCCACACCCACCATCACATAACCATCAAGCCACTCCCACCCAGTCACATGACCGTCAAGCCACTCCCACCCGTCACATGACTGCCAAGCCACTCCCACCCGGTCACATGACCGCCAAGCCACTCCCACCCCGGTCACATGACCAAGCCACTCCCACAAAATTAAGCCACACCCACAGAATTAAGCCACGCCCACAGAGTGGTAGTAAAAAAATTTGGAACCCACCCCTGCTCACAAGGTATACCAAACTAGTTTTGTACACTGCAATCACAGCAAGGATATTTTACTTTTGTAAATATGCAGAAGAAAGTTTAAATAGGTTGTGAGAATATGCCTCAATGTTTAAAATAACCCTGAATTTGAACAATAATCTGACCTAAAATTTAATTCAATTTGTAAACAATTTATGGATTATAACTCCATGTATGGGATTATACAATTTCTTAAATTTGGGCTCCCTTAACATAAAATATTAATATTATAATTTTCAGTTATCTGATACTATAAGTTACAACTCACAAAAATGTATGCTACTTAATAGCAGTTGTTAGTCAGAAAATGTGTTACCAAACTCTTCCTGATTTTGGCCACCATAAATTAACATCGTTCTCCCTTTTCACTATTAAATATAGATCTGTGTTTTTCTTAACAGCAACAAGTTATAGTTCAGACCTGGAACTACATCAAAGTAGACTGAAGGTTTGGGATGAAACTTCGGATTTTAGCCTTTATGGAAAAGGTAATTTATAAATTAAGGAAACAAAATGGAAACATTTAATGCAAATTGGTATGACTTTATCTACTTATATTATACAAAATTTATGACATCTTAAAAAATTCAAAAACTTTGGGAAAATAAATATTATGGAAGAAAGTTTACTTTCTAAAGCTATACGGAGGACATAAGTAGATGAATACACACACACACACACACACATATACGTATTAAAATAAAAATAAATAATTATGCACTTTTATATTTACATACTGTAATATTTACAGTTTGTAACCTTACAGAATATGTAATGAATTTAAAGTTGCTTGTACCTCCAACGTCTTGAGGTGTTTGGGCATTATCAAAATTACAAATCTTTTCCCAATTATGTTCCACAGCTTCTGGTGTCATTAGGTGGTTCTTATGCCTGACAACGGCTCCCAGGGATCGCTCCCAGCGTACTAAGCAAATAGCAATTAGAAAGGGTATTAAACACCAATTAAAAATAGCCATTCAGGTGTAGCTGCATCACTAGTTCCTTTTATAAACATTATTTTTTTTCTGATCAAAACAAAGTATGGATTATCTTCCCTGCTGATAGCAAATTGGAACTTAGCATACTGTGCATATTCTTGAGGACTCTGAATAGAGTATTTATTCCAATCTGAATATGAAACTACGGCAGGTTTTCTTGATTTGTCATCAACACATTGTTTGTTTGTGTTGGACACCAGAACCATTTTGACAGCTAAGAATAGATAATGGTGGAATTAAAAAAATAAATAATTGAGGGTCCTAGTGAATTTAAAGCCGTGGTGGTGCAGTGGTTAGAGTGCAGTACTGCAGGCTACTTCTGCTGACTGCCGGCTGACTGCAATTTGGCAGTTCAAATTTCACCAGGCTCAAGGTTGACTCAGCCTTCCATCCTTCCGAGGTAGGTAAAATGAGGACTCAAATTGTTGGGGGCAATATGCTGACTCTGTAAACCACTTAGAGAGGGCTGTAAAGCACTGTAAAGCGGTATATAAGTCTAAGTGCTACTACTATTGCCATTAAAGCAAACTGCATTTACCAACTATCTATGATTAATCTCTTTTAACCAAACCAAATAAATAAACAAACAAATAAAATCCAATGTTAATATAGTAAAAGAGAGCAAGGGCAGGAGGCTCAGATGGAGAGTCAGTGAAATTATACTCAAATTCTACACTCTTAAAATGAAATGACTTAATGTTATTATATCCTAGTTTAACACATTAGTTTGGATTTTGTGTCAAATTCAGATTCTTTCTCACTAGACCAAATGAGCAAGAAGACTTACATTTTCCAATCCAGCCAGCTCCAACCTGTAACATACAATTTTAAAAATCAATATAATTTACAAAGAAAACTGAAAATGAAGAGTGGACAGCAAATCATATGGAAGTGGTTCCCATTTAATCACAACAGATTAGTTCCAATAGATCAAAATATGCATTTCCTTTTAGCTCCATACAAAGCTGATTCTTACAAAAGGCACTATGATTAGATTTAGTTCAAATCAACCAATACATGACCAGCTTCAAATAAGGCAGGGCATTAGCATCTTATATTACAAAGCATTGATCTGATTTTTGTGTCCTGTCTCCTGTTTCTTCCGCTCAACAGTCAGTCAGCTTTAGGTTCTGAGCATGTTCATTCTCGGGATTTTAGTGTTCCCTATTTATTTAAGATTATTTTCTAAAGTTTTTCATATTTCTGCAAAAAGTGAGATTATTGCAGGTCTAGTAATATTTCTCTCTTCCCCTTGGTCCTTGACATTTTGGATGTGAATGTAGTGTTATCTGGAGTATGGAATTAGAATATAAGGTGATCATGTAGGATGAGGCCATCAATGGATTCCTTCTTATTATAGCAATTATTGCCCCTAAGGTTCAACAAGTGTTGGAATCTTTTTAATAAATATTCTTTTCACCATTCTGATCAAACATTTGATTTCAAATCCATTGCTGTTTTTCAGCATATTGACATGATATGTTCAACTTATCATATACAGGTAGTCCTCGACTTACGACCACAACTCAGCCCAAAATTTATGTTGTTAAGTAACAGTTGTTAAGTGAGTTTTGCGTCATTTTATGACTTTTCTTGCCACATTTGTTAAGTGAATCTCTGCAGTTATTAAGTTAGTAACATGGTTGTTAAATGAATCTGGCTTCCCCATTGACTGTGCTTGTCAGACCAGGACCACATGACCCCAGGACACTGCAACCATCATAAATATGAAGCAGTTGTCAAGCATCTGAATGTAAATCACATGACCATGGAAATGCTGCAATGGTGATAAGTGTCAAAAATGTTCGTAAGTCACTTTTTTCAGTGCCGTTGTAATTTCGAAAGGTCACTAAACTGTAAACTAAACTGTTGTAAATCGAGGACTATCTGTAATGTGAGAACAGATTTCTGCACGGATTTGAATTGTGGAGAAAGGGAGGGAGGGAGAGGGAGAGGGAGAGGGGGGGAGAGAGACAGAGACAGAATGGAATGGAATGGAATGGAATGGAATGGAATGGAATAGAGAGAGAGAGAGAGAGAGAGAGAGAGAGAGAGAGAGAGAGAGAGAGAACATGATGGATGCAAGGCCCATTGCTGGGAAAGGACAATACACGGATATTACCTCAAACAGTCCACTGTTCTCTTGACATCTTTCATGACAAAGCCAAAGGACAAGAGGGGCCACATATTCTGGTTTGAAGGCGTCCACCATAGCTAGGGAAAATGAAATTTATACAAAAACAAGCCTCAGGAGTAAAGAACAGAAGATGTATTTTATCATACACTCAGGCTAATTTGTTGCAAATATTTACAATTATTTACCTGGAGGCATAACAGTCTGTGTCAACCTGGAGCCTGCTGTGGGAGCAATCGTGTTGCAGTGGATGTTGTACTTCTTGCCTTCAACTGCAAGTGTGTTTGCGAGACCCAAAAGGCCAAGTTTGGCAGCACTGTAATTAGCCTGGCCAAAGTTCCCATATATTCCAGCAGCTGAGGAAGTCATGATTATTCTTGAAAACAAACAGTAGGAAATTCTGACATTAGAATACAGCAACAAAAAGCCTGATGGAAGATTGAAGGGGAATGCATCAGTAAAAGCAATAGAATTGGGTGGTACTGCATGAAAGAACATTCGGCTCAATTCATAAACCTCTCTATAAAAAGCAGCATAAAGATGTAAAAATTGTGCCAATTGGACAACATTGCCATTTAACAAAGTTTTAAAGTGCCAATGAACATTCTGTTTAACATTCGTTAAACGGAAAATAAACTGTTATCAATATCTTTTCTTATTCTGCCTTACGTTTCATAAAAAATATTGAAGTAGCTGTTTTTAAGGGACCCATTTAGCATGTTACCACGACTACCATCAGACAACATTTAATCCAATGTCTCTGAAGAGCTGATATGCATGGAGTGACTACAAAGGTTATATTTCATAAGTACTGAATACAAAGATAGGCCCCAGTTAACTCACAGAACTTTATTGCAAATAAATTTGCTTTCAGAACATGCTGTTGGTAATGAAAACTAGTTGAATGTAGATCAAAATAGCATCAAAGAGTTGCGAGGAAAAAAAGTCACATTCCTTATTCACAACTTATAGAAAACAGTTTACAAACTGAAAAAAAGTGAATGCAGACACAGAGTAAGCAACTCTTTTTTAATGTGATCATTATTTCTGTATCCTATTTAAATGTGATTAAGTGCAACCAATGACACAAATGCAATGTGTTAGCCTCTTTTCCTAAAAAGATATTCAATTTTAGATTCAATCTATCAACATTTAAAGCAGTCAAACTATTCAGAGAACTAGCATTTTACCCAAACAGCAGGAGTAGTTCTCAGTTCTTACTGAGAGCCATTCTTGCTGTTTGGGTGAAATGCTAGTTAGCAATGTTTTGGCTTTGGGGCTAACGGAAAAAAAACTAGTTAAAAACAACTTCCAACGTGTATAGGAGTTCCAGAATCCAGCATCTCCATTGCCATAATCTCCAACTTGTGGATTTCAGAGTGGCTAATCATAATTTCCATAATTTTCATAAAAGATCAGAAAGGGTTGTACTCCTGGCTTCCAATTAAACATTATTGTGAATTATACCACTCTAGCAGCACTCATGCTGCTTTTTCAAGCTACTGCAGTACCCATTAAGAAATCGTCCATGGTAGCTTCTCCTCCACTATCCCAACTTTAGGATGCAGTTGGAAATCTTAGGCAAGATTTTCCAGGTTCAGTCGCAGCAGCTACAACATGACAAATGAAGTTTATTATTAATAATTATTGTTAATAAAATTTGTATGCCGCCCAACTCCCAAAGGACTCTGGGCGGTTTATATGGCCGTGGGAAAGATATAGATAAAGAATGCAGATTTTTCAGCAGTTTAAATGCTACCTTGATTGATATTGGCAAGTATACTGTTGCTTTAAAAAAATAATCTAATAATATTCTGATATATGAACAGTCTTATCACTGTTTGGTTGCTTGTAGAGATGAGGATTCTACTTTAGATGTAGTTTTGCATGCTGAACTTTTTATGAGAAATAGATGTTGGTACAGTATAATCACAAACCACTTTCTTTGTGTCTAATCTAGATGGTTTTGGTCTGATCAGTATATACATTTGGTGCAATCATGTCTACTTACCTTCCAAACTTCTGATTTTTCATATGGTTCCATGCAGCTCGGGTTACGAGAAAAGATCCCCTCAAATGAACTTTGTGAATTATATCTAGAAACAATTCAAGCCATTAAATATATCTATACCTTGAAAAGGCATTAAGTACATTAAGTACGTAATATGTTCATTTTAAAAATGGACTATGGTACATAATCATAATATGGTACAACTTACCCCAGTCTTCGTCACTGATCCTAGCAAATGAACGGTCCCTCAAGATCCTACATGTCAAAGAAGAAAAAAGAAGAGGAAAATTATCATAAATTGAATCAAAAATATTTCAGTGTAATGGAAAAAAAAAAGAAAATAACATTCAGATCAACTTACCCGGCATTATTGATCACAATATCTGTAAATTAAATCCATACAAAATTATTAAGAAACAAATCTAGCTATTCTTGCTTCTGACGTGAAGGATAACATTTATTAACACACTATTTGCGTTTAATTTTGTCCTTACCAAAATCAATAAAGGAAAACAGACTTTCAGAATTATTGTGGTTGTCAAAGACTGGCAAACACTTTTGACATCGCATGTAGGTCTGAACTATGATCATCTCTTAAGCAGTAAAAATGAACTCAGACATAGAAAGGGACACTGCATTTTTTGTAGAATGAATTTAATGGTTTCAGAATTCTGGGCAAGTGCAGCAGCCAGCCATTTGCTTGTTTTCTGCAATAAGTTAAACAGGCTTAACAGCCTCATTGTAATTCAAATGCATTTCTGTATCTCTATGAAGTAACATTTATAAAATAAAGAAAAAAGAACATGCTGATGCATGCTATCATAACTATTTGCTGGTACAGCAAGTCCAAGTTTCAGGCCACCATTCAATTTAGCATAAATATGCAGTGTGCTGCTAGTGGGAAAAAGATCTTATCTAAAAGAATAACCATAACAGTTTTTGCATATGTGTAGCTTAGAGGGGAAAAGTGAAAATTCTTATGAGGATTCTTTATTGTTGCTTTGTTTCCATCAATGGAATGTGGCTTTAAACAAAAAGGATATTATTATTTTTTATTTTGCTCATGCCTCTACTTGATGGAGAGGTCTTTTCATGGTCAAACCTACTTTGCTTGATTTCAGTGGAACTTCAATTTCTTCTAAGACAGAACTTTGTGTTGACAATGATCAAGCTTTAATGATATCAAAAATTATAACTTAAAATTTACAGATGGAAGAGAAAGCCACCTTGAAAAAAATTAAAGAGAACTCATCTTGAAGAAAATATCTTGATTACTACTAGTACAAGTAATTACAGCTTTCATCAAAAAGTAATGTAATTTGTTAAAGAGCTTGATAAACCCATTCCTTTGTTCTGGCAGAGTTTCTCCTGAATAATAAATTGCTTCTATTTCCCCCCTGAAATAGTACAGAATAATAGTAAGGAGATTCCAGCTATCTAATCTGACAAACTATGCCTCTATTTGAAATATACCTATTTTCCCAAAAGCATCCAGAGCGGCTTGCACAAGCTTCTCACCAGCTTCCACTGAATCTGAGAAAACAAACAAACAGGAAAAAAAGAAACACAGATCAGAATCTATTGAAATGACAGAGATCCTAGCACAATGGGAGGGGAACACGAAATGGTAATAGAATGTAATCTTGAGGGAATATTTTCTTTCATAAGCAAGTTATTCTTTGGTATGCACTTACCAATGATAGCAGGTTCATGACAGACAAAGACAGAAGTTGTTCCTATGACTGCAGCTACTGAAATCTTTCAGCTGTACATGAGAAATTATATTATATTATTCAGGGGTGAAATGCTCCCAGTTCGCTCTTACCTGTCGGTCGCTGTAGAGCCGGTCACCAAGGTAGCGCGAGGCGCCGCCCACCCACCCGGATGCGCATTCTGTGCATTTGCAGAGGGTAAAAGAACTCAAATGGCGGCGTCCGGGCGGGTGGGCGGCGCCTCACGCTACCTTGGCAACTGGTTCTACGGCGACTGACAGGTAAGAGTGAACCGGGAGCATTTCACCCCTGATATTATTATATTATATATGAGATATTATATAATACATAATACATGAGAGGGATCTTGGAGTCTTAGTGGACAACCAGCTAAATATGAGCCAGCAGTGTGCAGCGTCAGCCAAAAAAGCCAATGCAATCCTAAATTGCATTAACAGAGGGATACAATCTAGATCAAGTGAGGTACTAATACCACTCTATAAAGCCTTAGTTAGACCACACCTGGAGTATTGCATCCAGTTTTGGTCACCACACTATAAAAAAGATGTTGAGACTCTAGAAAAAGTGCAGAGGAGAGCAACCAGGATGATTAGGGGACTGGAGACTAAAACATATGAAGAACGGTTACAGGAACTGGGCATGGCTAGTCTAGTGAAGAGAAGGACCAGGGGAGACATGATAGCAGTGTTCCAATATTTGAGGGGCTGCCACAGAGAGGAAGGGGTCAAGCTATTTTCCAAGGCAGCTGAAGGCCAGACAAGGAATAATGGATGGAAACTGATCAGAGAGATTCAACCTAGAAATAAGGAGGAACTTTCTGACAGTGAGAATAATCAATCAATGGAACAGCTTGCCTTCGGAAGTTGTGGGAGCTTCATCACTTGAGACTTTCAAGAAGAGATTGGACTGCCATTTGTCAGAAATGGTGTAGGGTCTCCTGCTTGAGCGGGGGGTTGGACTAGATGACCTACAAGGTCCCTTCCAACTCTGTTAATCTGTTAATCTGTTAATAATTCCCTGAGGTGCTACTAACAAAAGTGGATAGCTACGGTTAGGAAGACAAGATGCACAGGGGAAAGAAATGCTGATTTGGATTCTAAATGTTCTTCTTTATGAGTGGTAAAATTTAGGCATAAATTTAGGCGTAAAAGCCAATATCCTCATTTCCCAGTTATGTCGCCATCTCCCCAAAATATGCTATCCCAAAGAGATGCCTTTCAGGAATAACTACAAAAATAGGGACACAGGTGTCATGCCCCCGTCGGAGCCTGAATCTGCGGAGGAAGATGAGCTGGAGCCGATGGAGATCGAGGGGGCAGCTTCGTTGGCTTCGGAGAAATGTGGGGAGGAGCAGGCCGAGTCAGACCAGGGCTTTCAGGATTGGGACGGCTTGTAGGCAGGGAGGAACGGGGGCAGGATGACCAAGAGAGGCTAAACAGTGAACATGAGAGACAGAGCTGAGGCAATGAGCAAGGACCACCCCCTCCTGATCCTCAAGCATAAAGACTGGAGAGAAGGCGGGAACAGCACTGGCTGACCTGAAAACTCGGGAGAACAGCACCCTACCCCTCTTCACAAGGCACACCTGGGAACTGAGACTTAAGGAGACACTGTGGAGAGGGGCATTTGTTGGGAACAAACGCTGAATTCATGGAGTGTTGTGTGCCTTTGCTGACGTTTTCTGGACTTCTTGCTTTCTTTCTTGCTTCCTGGATTAATTGCCTTGTTCCTTTGCTTCTTGGACTCATTGACTTATTCCCTTGCCCTGCTGGATTTCTTGCTTTGCAGCCGTTGTGCTCACAGCGTTGTGCTGGACTACTTGCAGCCAGGGACTACTGGAGGGGTGTGTGGGTGTGGGTGTGGGTGTGTGATCACTTTGCTCTGGGACTTGCCAGAAATGTGGGAGCGTTTGGGGGAAAGCTGGAGCAATAAAGGGGCGGTTTGAACTATCAGCTGACTGTGTCCCCTCTGTGCCATGCCCCAGGTCATCACACATGGGTCTGCTCGTGATAGCTCTAGATACAGTAAATGTGCAAATGATTGTTTGTATCCAAGCTTTCTTATGCTCAGAAAAACAAGGACTGTTAATGACACATGGATAAGCTTGAATATGAAATTAGGAGAATGCAGTTGCCTTCAAATGACAAAATAAAATTTTCAGATACAAGAATGCATCAAGAACATCACACATTATACAGTAGCACATGGTATTTGCTATATCACTCACTTGCATAGTATCTGTGCTACGTTTAAGTCTGCACTATTATATCTTTAAGTGAACATAAAACTTTGTGAAGCACAATGAGTATATCAAGCTAAAGAATACATTGTTTATCCCCAAAGATCCTGAAGCTTTTAAAATAGGGATATTCTACCTGGAATTTTTTTCATGTAATGCATCTATATCAAAACCAAACAACCACAACATAACAAAGAATAAGAATCTAATGGACAGTGAACTTCACTTTAAAATGAATCACATTTTGGAATTACCGATCATGGCTCAATACTAGACGGTATGAATCTAACATGGATTTGCAATCACAAACAATCCATGAGTTCATTAAATACCATGCAATTAAAGGCACATCAGATCTCTCTCTCTCATCAGTGGCATGACCACTTTCTATTGACTGAAATAATTTATCATGGGACAGTCATTTAAATCTTCAAGGAACTTTCCGATTTCGTTTTGATTATCATTTACAACAATCATCTCAATGATAGAATGGCAGATGATTTTCTCCAGATCTGTAGCATTCACTATTGTAGAATTACAGCTGTAATTTATCTGCAGATATTTTCACTGGAATAGAGTGGGAGAAACATACCATAATTAGCTACTGCTTTTCCACCTTTGGCTCGTATTTCTTGAACCACTGTGTCAGCAGCTGAAGAACTCTTTCCATGTCCCTTGATGTCACCTCCAAGATCATTCACTGTGACAGATATAAAAAAGACAAAGAGAGACAGAGAAATTGAGTACAACTAGTACTTAGATAAAATAGCTGTCATTCTCTCCAGTCTTCAGTGATCATTCAGGCATTGCCTCACTGGTATAGTGAAGATTTCATGCTGTAATGAATGTCGATGAAGATTCTCAGTTATCCAGGTAGAGTTGTCTGGAAGTTGAGTGATCGCAACTGGATTTCTTTTCTTGTTGATTTGAAACATTTCAATGCTTATTCAAGACTTATCTTTCAGACTGAAGAAGCTATTTGGATAAGCAACAAAACGTTTCAAATCATCAACAACAAAAAAGATATCCAGTTGCTATAACTCAACTTCCAGATGCTGTAATGAATGTGTGAATTTCAGACTTCAGGTTGGTGAGGCCAAATGTCAGGGGTGTTAGCATCTCCTATGAAGGTGTGACAATAATATAAGTAGTTGCCATCCTGCAGGTAATTGAACTGAGTCTTTCTGCTAAGAAAGTGAGTTTATATTGAACATATTGTTAATATTTGGGTCTCTTTCCACAAACTGCTATCTGAAGAGGTCTCTTTATTCTTGCAGCAGCTTTACAGATATTAAGCAATTTGGCTTATCCAATCAACTGTTCTAAGTACTAAATACAATTTCCTGTATTCAAAGCAGGGGTGGGTTCTAACTTACCTCGCTGCCGGTTCGCTTCCTCCCACGCTGCGTGGCTGCGTCTTGTGGGCACACGCGCGCGCGCATGTGCAGTGCCAAAAAATCCGGAAAAAATCCCCCCCCCCAACAAAAGCCGAA
>QLTV01001684.1:4107367-4136654 GCA_003457575.1 Thermophis baileyi | reverse complement strand
AAAGAAAGATGGCGACGCATGCGCAGTGCCGGAAACTCGCCTTCTGCACATGCGCAGAAGAAAAAAAAACCGAAAAAAAAAATTCAAAAATTAAATAAAAAAGATGGTGGCCCCCACGGACCGGCACCGACAGAACCAGTTCCGTGACGTCACCAGCGGGTCGCTACCAGTTCGGGTGAACCGGTCCGACCCCGGAGGAACCCACCTCTGATTCAAAGTGATTTATCAGTTTCATTAATTTTAACCAGCGGCTTCTTCAAAACAGCATTATTATTTTTAAGATTCGCATGGAAGCCTGAAAAAAGTCTGGCTATTTTAATGAATACCAGAGTTCAGGTAACCCTCAACTTACAATTGGTCACCTAGTAACCATTTAAAGTTATGACATACTTCCCCAGGATCCAGATTCATAATTTGATGGTTGGAAAGCCTCCCCCCCCCCGTCACATGATCACATTTTGGGTGCTCAGCAACCAGCCACCATTTATGGCCATTTGCAGGATCCAGCAGTCACAATTTATAAATTTTTTTTGCCAGAAACTGGCATTTACATCCAATTCCTGGCAAAAAAAAATACCCATTGTGGACAATGAATTCACTTAATGACCATGGTGATTTACTTCATGACCCACAAAAATGTCGTAAAATTTGGTGCAGGCATATGGTGATACACTTAATGACCAGGATAACTTACAACTATAATTCCAAGCTTAATTACAATAATACGTTAAGTAGTGCTACACTTCATTTATTTATTTTCTTTGCTAACAGGTCAAAGTCCACGAGGTCAAAGAAGTCATTCTTTTCAACCAGGGCTCAGATCTAATTTAGTTTTATACAGATAGCCCTTAGTGATTTATTTTTACTGTACATTCAGATCAAAAGGTCTGAAGGGGTAAAATAAATTATACATTTTAAAAAGATTTTCAGAAAGAATATATAAACACAACATGACAAGTCCAATCTTTCTTTCGTGGAAATAGGTGAAAATACTTTGGTTGAAGAATCTTGTGAAATCATCAAGTAATCCATATTTTTGATAAGTAAAAACAGTTGTGAGAACAGTTGTGTGTTTGATGTACAAGCTGAATATAGAAATATATGTTTTAAAGCCTGGACAAACTTTTTGTGGCAATAAGCACAAAAGTCACTGATTTTTTTTGGAAGTGATTCAACCTTTGACTAATCCAATAATTTATTACTCCTTCACAAACTATTTTTAATCCAAAAGGCAATTCCAAAACACTGCATTTTTTTCATGATGAATGGACTGCTATCTATCTAAATAATACAGAAAATTCCAAATTAAGAAATAATACTAGAAAATAATTCCTCTAGAAGAACAGTTTAAAATATAACCAATTATACCAAAAAAAAAAAAAGTCTGCTTTTATGAAGCAGCATCTCCCCCATGTGGTCAAACCTAAAAATGTTTTAACCAGAAAGATATATTTAATCATTTATTTGGCTCGACAGAATATATTCAAAATAGACAGAATACATTTAGTCACCAGGAGCTGAGCTTGATTCAAGTGAGTCTTTATGTTTTAATTGGCAGTATATTTGAAGGGAACCGGTTTTGGGGAAAACTGACTTAAAAATCAGCAATTTTAAATTTACAGCATTACTTTTTTATTTCAACTAGATCTTGCATTTTTTTTAAAATTGCCTTCATTTTCTTTGCTAGCTATTCTACTTTTTGCTTCCAATTAGGTACAGACGATCCATGACATGAGAGCCAGTTTGGTGGCGTGATTAAAGCATTAGACTAGAAATCAGAATACTCTGAGTTCTAGTTCTGCCTAGGCACAAAGCCAGTTGGGTGACCTTGGGCCAGTCACTAACTTTCTTTTAGCCCTAGGAAGCAGGCAATGGCAAGCTACCCGTGTTTCCCCTAAAATAAGACCGGGTCTTATTTTCTTTTGGACACCAAAATAAGCACTAGGGCTTATTTTGGGGGTGTCTTTTTTCCCCATGTATGGGAGGCCCACTTCTTCTGCTTGCTGGTGGTGGGGCAGGAGGCCGCATGGTGTGCCAGTGCCACCACCGCAAGGCAGGGGGTGGTGGAGCTGCCCCATGCATACCGCACCGGCTTACCTCAGGGCTCCCGCAGCCAGGCCACCCATACCCCGACACCTGCCTCACCTCACCGCTGCGGCACCAGCACCCCGCTCGGCCTCCTGCTCTGTTGCGGCTGCGAGTGTGGGCTAGCAGCCACATGGGCTCCTGCTGCACATGGCTGCTGCTGCTGCTGCCGTGAGGTAGATGTCAGGGCGTGGATGGCATGGCCACGGGGGCCCTGAGATAAGCTCCACCAACCTCATGGCTGTGGCATCACAAACAACCAGACGGAATGGGCGAGCGAACGGCTGCACAGGCTCTTAAATAGGGCTTATTTGGGGGGTAGGCGCACGCATAAAAAACATGCTAGGTCTTATTTTCAGGATAGGCCTTATTTTCAAGGAAACAGGGTATTTCTTAAATCTTGCCAAGAAAACTGCAGGAATATGTCCAGGCAGTTACCAGGAGTCAGCACTGACTCCAAACACCAAATTTAGCCAT
Organism: Thermophis baileyi; assembly: GCA_003457575.1. Classification (NCBI taxonomy): domain Eukaryota; kingdom Metazoa; phylum Chordata; class Lepidosauria; order Squamata; family Dipsadidae; genus Thermophis; species Thermophis baileyi. Next base: position 4,134,092 of record QLTV01001684.1, on the reverse strand, counting down.
AAAATAGAGAGATACTTGTTCTTCTATTTTATACTTTTGTTTCTTTTTTTAAAATTCATTCTGCTTTGGCTTATGTTTATACTGGGGCATTATCAAGATGCAGGTAGGTCCAGCTCCTCTGAAGAGACAGGCCTCTCACTTCTCACCAAAGGGATGGTGGGGGGCAAAGCAGTGAACTGATGTACTGAACTATCCATATATAACAAGTTTCCCAGTTGAAACCAAAGGTATTCATCCGGGTGCTTATATTTCACCTTAGTGGATTTAACAAATCTTGTTAATGACAACTCAGAAAACCTTGTTCCACAAAAGTTCACTTTCACTCTTGTTCATTCTAAAGAGGCCTAATGCTCACAAAAGCAAAATAGTAAACAAAACTGCTCATAGGCCAATACAAAATTCATGAAAGCTACTGAGGGAAAAAAATAGCTTCATACAAATTGGATTTTTATTCAAAAAGACTGTTTGCATTCAGTGTTTCTGGCAAGGATTCTGATTCCACTTAGCATTTATCTGTAAAATTATCTTGCTTATATTTATAGTTATACAGCAGCTATATAAAACATTCAATAATAAATATTTAATGTTATGGTTATTTCAGTAACAGAAATGGAAAAATCATTTTTTCCATTATTTAAAATATGGTTTTAAATTCTAAATTATTATTACGCTACCCAACTCCAATTAACTTCCGATAATTCTGGACATTTTACAGATTGTTAAAAACATCTAAAAAGAAGGAAACAATGAAATCTATCCAACTTGGAGTTTTGTTGCTATAAAACACTTGTTTTTGTATACCTTGTTTTTGTATAACCTATATTGAGTACAAAATGATAAAGGCTTGTTCCAGCCCCTTTTAATAATTTTCTGTACAGCAATGTCAGCAACGCTGCTGACTGGAGAATTCTGGGAGTTGAAGTCCACACACCTTACACTTGCTGAGGTTGATAAATGTTAAGGTAATGATGATTTAATAGCTGCCAGCTGATGGAAAGCTGATGCAACTGTAAAGCTGATGTAACTGTAAAGCTGATGCAATGTAAGGCTGATGCAATGAAGATGAATCAGCATTGGTATTGCCAGTTTTAGACTACGGTGGGGTCCACAAAGGTTTTTACCCCTTTAAGAGGTGGTTATATAAAGTAGCCAGGAGAGGGCGTATTTTCTCTCCTTGTGTATTCTCATTTTCTCTTGTGTTCGGTATCTATTGCTGTATTCTCCGTGTAAGAGTTAAGAAGAAGATTGATTGCTTGTCAGGTATTTGCCTACCACGTATATGTCTGTATATATCTTGTATATAAACCACTGTTAATGTCTAAGGCTCTCTGTGATGTGTTTTGCTCCTGGGTTGTCTCCCAATAGTAGACTTAAAGGGGAAAAAAACCAAAAATTTGAAACACCTGGTAACACAAATCAAAACCTAGCATAAAGAGGTGATTCAGTCAAAATTGCTAAGACAACCAGGACTGGATCATACAGATTTGCAAGCTGAAACTGGGGGCACAAAGCCTAATTCAAGATTTTAGCATAATTCAGTGTGTTCATTGCCTGCACCCATCAGCAAAAGAATATTCTAAAACAGTGTTTCCTAATTTTGATCACCTGAAGATGCGTAAACTTCAATTCCCAGAATTCCCCAGAGAACCATGCTGGGCTCTGTACATCTTCAGACAGCTAAGATTAGGATACGCTGTTCTAAAAGATGGTACAGGTCTGGTAAATTCAAAAACTCTTTTCCTGTTTATACAGGTAGTCCTCGACTTCGACCACAATTTGAGCCCAAAATTTCTGTTGCTAAGCGAGACAGATGTTAAATGAGTTTTGCCCCATTCTATGACCTTTCTTGCCACAGTTGTTAAGTGAATCATTGCAGATGTTAAATTAGTAACACGGCTGTTAAGTGAATCTGGCTTCCCCATTGATTTTGCTTGTCAGAAGGTCACAAAAGGTGATTACATGATCCCAGGATACTGGAATTATCATGAATATGAGTCAGTTATCAAGTGTCCGAATTTTGATCATGTGACAATGGGGATTCTGTAACGGTCATAAGTGTGAAAAACGGTCATAAGTCATTTTTTTCAGTGCTGTTGTATCTTTGAATGGTCACTAAATGAACTGTTGTAAGTTGAGGACTACTTGTATTTGTATCGAGAAATATGAAGTCTCCTGGTTCGTAGGTACTTAAACATTTGGAAAGCTTCAGCTCCATATCTTAATTCAACTCATTAACGAAGACATTTAAAGTCATGGCAAAATTCCCATCCATTCATACTTCCTAGCCAGAATCCTATCCTTTGATTTAATAGCTCAGTAGGTCCATTTTAGACAGTTGTTCAAACATAAAATAGAATTCAAAGTGAACTCCAAATAGGACTGAATTTGGCTGAAATCTAAAGCCCTGGAAAAACAAAAAGGAAACTTAGGGTTTGTGTGAGTATGTGTATGTGGCAAAACATCCCCCATCCATAAGTCTTGTTTCTATCTCATTGCAGGGTTGTGTTGTGTTGGGGGGGGAGGAAAATAGGTTTACTTCCTGGTGCTCCAAACAAACAAAACAAGCAAAATCAATTCCTCACTTTTCTCCCTCTGCTCCCCCTTCCCTGCCAACCACTCAAGTCAGGATGTTTGGGAATGACTGCTTTGGGAAAAAAGGGCAGAGGTGGGAAGAAGGACCAATGTGCCCCAGCCAACTGACTCCCATCAAATGTGTGTTACCCTTTTAAAATTTTTATTAAAAAAAAAATGTGTGTTACCCTGTCCAAGCTTCTGGAGGATTGTGAAGCTAAGTTGGGGGTTGACTGGTAGACTGTTTGATGTGGCACCTGGAGGGGGGGGATAATATTCCAATTTTTATAGTTTTTATGAGTTGTTGTGAGCTGCCTAGATCATGATGTGAGATAGGCAGCAATATAAATCCTGCAAATAAGTATGTACGTACCTGGAAGATCCACAACTGCCAAAAATATTTTTTCTACATCACAAGGGTGTACTTATTTGCTTGTTTGTATTTTCCTGCTTTTCATCAACAATAATCTGACATTTAGCTAAATTGGCAGAAATGACAGCTTCTTACTAGAGGGTGATACAATACATGCCAAATGGAAGAGAAAACATGATTTCCTCTTTCCTTTGAGAACTGCCAATGCCATTTCTATTACTGGGCACAACTGGAAATAATTTTCAGGCATAACATAATTGCCTCTTATGAGTAGAAGAATCCTGCCAAGGGATTTAACGTTTTAATCTTATTCAACAACCAAACCAAATACTTGTAAATAATGAAAAAAGCTGTCAGATAGGCAGCCAAAATGAAATGGTGAAAAAGCAGAAAGCTTTTGCAGAAAGAGGTTATTTTATTTAGTTAGTTAACTGGTTAGCTAAGCTAGCTTAATGACATGCCATGAAAATACTTTTTTACTTTTCATTCACTGGAGATTTTTGTTATCAAAGAATGAAAAACCTTTAAAGTTGAAGTCCTTGGGCTGATAAACCAATCCTCAGAGAACCCTCATAATAATTGCAGTTTCAGTTTGGCAAACTTGCTCTAAATAACAAAATGTATAAATGTACTTTTTTCACATTGATTTCTCAATCACCTGCTGAAGATCAACTACATATTCCCTGCATTCCTCACTTTCTGCTCTTTAAAAGGGTACAGGAGGAAATAATCAGAAACTGGTCAAATAACTTTCCAGGCACACTTATAAAGTAATCCCCCTTTAAGTTTGGGTTCATTTTTGCTACCTCTCTATTTCTATATGGGAACAACAATACATTCTTCCAATCAGAGCCACCCACTTCGTAAGTAAAACACATATCCTCTGTAGCTAGTTAGTGTCTGGGATCTAGCCGGCAAGTTGGAATGTTACCTAAATTTCTTAAAACTGTATGTTTGCATTATAAAATTTCTTGCCAGCTTCAGCTGAATAAACTATTATACAAGAGATTTTGTTCTTTGTTCCCAAAATAGGTATAATTTTTAAGATTTGGCTTTGCCAGGTTTTCTGACATGATGCCAATTTACTAGACATTCTAGACTCATTATTGAGTTACACCAGAATATGGACTTTGTAACATTTGCATTTTATCTTCCAATTTTCTCTAGCTAAACTTGACTTAGTCTTCTGCAGGCATGTAAATATTATTTGGTTAACACTTTTATTTTGTCCACTCTTCAGTGGACAAAACTAATGTAGTCAGTGTACAAATATCTATCTACAGTAAGTAATTCCTTAATTTCTTAATATGCTATGAAGTACTTGTTGCAAAAGAGAGCTACCAATAAAAATGTATGCCAAATATCCAAATTAATCTCTTAAATTTCACAATGTTACCTGTGTAGGCTTGTGTTGTACACATGATTTAGAAATGGTCATCTAAGGCATTTCAGAAAGCACAATACTAAATGAACCTATTCTTATGGAACTATACATTCCCTAACCACTAGCTACCACTATAACTTAGCATTATGTTCCCCATAAATAAGTAGCTGTACTGGGTAAGATGGCATATCAATAGTATCCTATTGTGCTAAGTGTTGTGACACTCACTGACAAACCTCCTTGGATCTTCATTACCATGGCACATAATTTTTTTGACAAGGAATTTAAGTGGAAAAGAAGCAAAAAAAATTGAAGAGTAAAGAAAATAATTTTATTTTAAAAAAAGGTGAAGATGACTAGAACAAGTTTCATTTTAAAACACAATTATGGATTCAACAGTTACTGGCAGAAGAAAAAAAATACTTACCAACCACAGCAGCTCCTCTTTCAGCAAAAGCCAATGCATATGCTTTGCCCAGTCCTAGCATAAAGAAAAAAATAAGTAAAGTCTTTTATAACCTAAGAGTTTAAAAAAAACACACACAGGAAGTCAACATCAAAGGAGACAATTATATACTGTGTTCCCCGAAAATAAGACACTGTCTTATATTTTTTTGCCAACAAAAAAGGCACCAGGTCTTATTTTCGGGGGGGGGGTGTCTTACACTGACTCACCTTGCAGCAGCGGCACCAACAGTCCTGCCCAGCAGGAGCCCGCTGCCGGCCCACTTCTGTGGCCGCTAACCTCCGCTCGGGCATGTCGCCCCTGACCTCTGTTTCGCTGTCAGAGGCCTTCTGTAGCCGATAAAAGAGCTCCAGATCGATCCGGAGCTCTGTTATCAGCTGCAGAGGGCTTTCCAGAAGGGCCTCTGATGGCAAAATGGAGGCCTGGGGGCAACACTCGTGTCAATCCGGACCTCGTTTCTTGGCTGCAGAGGCCTTTCTGGAAGGGCCTCTGATGGCAAAACGGAGGCCGGGGTTGACACGCGCGAGTGGCGGCAAGCAGCTGCAGAAGTGGGCCGGCAAGGCAAAGCAGGTATCGTGGTGTGTGAGGCCTGGTAAATAGGGCAGCTCCACCCCCATCCCCACCCTAGCCTTTTACCCGTGCGCCTCGCCCCACCCCCTGCACCCCTCAGTGGGTGGGTGGGATCTTAATTAGGGCTTATTTGGGGGTAGGGCTTATATTGGGTGCACGTGTAAAAATCAAGCTAGGATTTACTTTCGGGGTAGGTCGTATTTTTGGGGAAACATGATACTTAAAAGCAAAATGTTGTATTGCTCTTAGATATCTGAGTATCTGATGCATCAGATTAAATAGAAGCAGAAAAATACTCAGTCTTGATGACATGTGATCTAGACAAGTGTTGCTCAATCTTGGCAACTTTAAAATGCATAGACTTCAATTCCCAGAATTTTCCAGCCGCATTTCTTAAAAGTTATCAAGGTTAAGAAACATTGTTGTAGAATCAATTGGGAATTCCAAATAGGCCACTAGAGAAGAAACTATCTGAAAAGGCAAATAACTGCTCAGAATGCAGCAATTAGTACAATTCAATTAAGCCACCAAACTTTAGAAGGTATTCTCCCCTTTATATGTCCAAAGACATAAATTTTCCACTAAAGAGGAAAAGAAAATTGTTCTCTTTAAATGGAGCTGCATGATACTACTGTAATTTTGTAAGGCTTTTTTTTTTTTTTTTAATTGACACGTGAGAAAATTACTTGAAGTTCTTTTCAGTACAAGTGAAATACTTTAAAATACATCTTGACTAAACAGAAAAGAATACATATGAACTGAAATATTTTCACATAGTGTCCTTTTCTTGAATTTCATCCCGAGATCGTTCTTGAGGCTGTCTTCTCCACTCAGATAAAATTATTGTGAAGATAAACTGGCTACGCAGTTCTTATATCTACAGCATTTAGAAACTAAAATCACATTTTCAAACTGAAGCAAGATTGATAATTAAGTTTCTTTACATAGGCAATCTCTGATCTGAATATATCGGGGAATATATCTGAGATATATCATTTTCAGGCAGAATGATTCAATGTCCTTTTTAATGAAAAGTGCAAAATAATTATGCTGAAAAGTATCAATTCATCTTTGATTATTGTATTTCTTTAGCAAACTTCAGCTGAGATCTTGATGGTTCCAACTTAAAAGAAAAGTGTGTGTGTGTGGGGGGGGGGTGTTGTACTTTTTATCATAGCTACAGAAATACACAATTATGTAGCCTCTTTCCTCTCCTTAATTGTAGTTAAGGCCACTGATAGATTCTGTTTCTATATGTGAGCAAAGTTAACAACTCGGTGAATTAATTAACTAATGATTTCATAATCAAAACAACTTTGTTTTGGAGAGAATGACTCTAACCTTGTACTATGAACAGTTTCAGTATATTATATCTGTCAGTGCAATCCTCTACATATTGCTCAAAAGTCCCATTAAGTTTTCTGCGGCTCCCTCAATTCACTATATTTAGGATCGTAATTTCATTTTGTTTTATATACAATATGTATAAACTATACTTAACAACCTACAAGTAGAACAGATTTTCCTTTCATTCCAGCCCTCCAAAGATCTTAAATCTTCTCCGGAGACCTGAAAGACCTTACAGAGCTGATTTGGAGTATCTGGGCATGTGTAGAGATTGAGAGTAAAAAGTCCAAAACCCTTACTAAAATGGTGTACCTGGACATCTGATATTGTGTGGATCAAACAGCCTGCCAATCTCACCCAGTTTTTTTTAATTTTCCCTAATTTCAGTAATGTTTCAATATTCTTGGCTAAATTTCCATCAAATTCAAATACATAGTGGTATTTCTTCCATTTAATTTTAAAATACATTGCACTGTTCAGTGGGGAAAGAGAATCCGATGGGTGATTATATTGTACTGAACATGACAAATCAGAATCCACCTTATGCTAAAGTATTAATAGATTGTTAATTAGCCTCTGTCTCCTAAAGTCTGTTTTCCATAACTTAAAAGACAAAAAGTGTATAAGTAATGCCATTAAAACAAAAAATCACAATCAGCAAATGAATTGCTAATGGAGAAAGACTGCTACAAAAAATATCTTATTCCGCAAAACTAGTTTGACAAGTCAATGGTGAGTAAAAATTATCACATAATCTATCTTTGTTATCCCTGTTTAGTATCAAGCTTCTTCATCTCTGCAGTAAAGCTTTAAAACTAACTATCCAATCTCTGCCTAGCTAAAACTGGGAATATTTTTCAGACATTTTAAAAAATGGAGAGGATTTTTTTTTTACTATTCTTGAATCAGTTCTAATATTATATGTACATATGGTTTTTAGAGTTAGTAGAGAAATAATCACTAAAGAAAAATGGATTCAAAGGGACCAGATCATGTCATTTTGAATTATGATTTGAGTGCATGAATTACTAGAGTTAATTCACAGAATTCACTGCCAGGTGGGTTAGGTGAGAAATCTCCCAACTTCCAGGTTCAGCCCAGAAACTAACAAGTATGTGAACAGGTATTATTAGGTTGAGGATTTAAACAAAGAATCGTCACCACTAAAAACGACTTTCTTTCTGGAGAGAAAACCTCCGGACAATCAAGTCATCGTGATCCACCACTTACCTCCCCCAGCACCGGTCACCAGAACTACCCGCCCGTCAAATCTCAAGGGAGAAGACATCCTGCGTCCGATCAACGCAAAATCAGCCTTTCGAGGAGTCCTGACGGACTAAATGGACAGAATATGGGCAAAGGGCACGGGGGAATGCGCACGCGCGCAATAGCTTGCTGCATCCTGGGAAACGTAGTTTTCTTATTCACTCTCGGCTGCTGAGTTAGGCGAATTTAATTGTATCATTATATTACCGTACGTCTCACTCCCGCCCAGCCCCAATAGTTTCACCATAGCAGCCTCCCCAATCGGAGTAGAGCCATTGTGTAATGGGAATAAGGATAATTATAGGGCGTGTTTACGGATAGTTAAATTAACTTGGCATATTCAACCCCATTCCTGAGTACATTCAACCACGGAGATTAGATACTGTTCAGAACACGCTAAGCAAAATGTGCAGGGCTAATTTATAACTCAGAGTGCCATGAGATGAGACCGAAGATCGACTACATCTGGAGAGTAACCAAGGCGGAGAATCCTCCTCGCCTTTAACCCGAGCCCTACTACTAAAAGCAGCTCCGAGATCCAGATTGTGGTTATGCAAGGCACTTCAGTAAAGCCCATTGACCTCGAAAACACTCCTCGCCTCTTTAAGCCAGTGTTTCTCAATTTGCTAGCTGTGAGATTCTGTTGAGTTGAAATCCGCCCACCTTTAAATTGCCAAGGTTGAGAACTTAGAACAATTTTATTGTCACTTTGAATGTACACTAATCGGCATACATTAAAATGAAATTTCGTTACATACAGCTCTCAAAGGGTCCCCACCTCCAATATATACGATATAAACATGACAAAATAAATAAATGCAAAATTATGCATATACCCTCGTATATTATATGGCACGGAGAACGCCGCTTTAAGCCTTTCTTTGCATCAGAACTGCACGCCCACGTCTAATGTAGGAGTGGCGGCGCATACGCATAAAAGTGAACGGTACTCACTTCTCTAAGAGAGATTTTTTTAAAAAATGTTTCTCCTGGGGAACCGTCTTTGCGGAGGCCGTCCGCCCAGTCTTAGACCCGCTTCTCTTTTTTTCCCTGCGTCCGCGAGCCGCGATCAGACTCGGTGGTGGGAGAAAAAAGACATTTTCCTTTTTTCGCATCCGTATTTTAAATATCTTAGCTCTGGGCGGAATCCTGGAAGGAGGAAAGATTGGGGGTGGGGGGCGCTTCAATAAAGCCGGGGCCATTAAAAAGGATAGAAATAGCTGTATCGTCCCGAACCCCCCCCCCGGCATAGGCAAAACCACCAAACTACTTCAAGACGCTTCAAATACATGTTCGCCCATTAGGGGGAGTATTGCCATATCTGATCTCCTTTCGTTTGATATTTTGAGAGCCTGCTCTATGACTTTGGAAATCTACTCTTATGCTTAAAAAGTCAGAAAAGGCAAGAAGCAGGATGATAAAAATATATTTATTCTTTGCTTTCAGTGGGCAAAGCTCAATCAAATAGCAGGCTCGAACTGCTTCCATAGCAGTTGGGTGAAAATAACTATTCAGCAATTTTAACCAAATTCACAGAGGTAAAGATGACGGGCACAAATCCTCAAGATTTTTTGAGAGGGGTATCGCAACTATGTCACCCGGAAATATGCTTAACCAAAATATACCTTTTACACCCAAATAATGGTGAAATCATTTCTGTGTTTTGTGTTGTTTGGAATTTCTAATTTTCTCTAAATAAAATTTGATGCAGGATGTGTGAATAGCCCTTGAAAAAGTGAAGGCGATTTTAAACTTTACATATTAGTATATAATTGCTTCAAAATAAATCTGATGATTTTAGAGAAAAGTACTAGACTTATTCTAATGAATGGTTCTAATATAGAAAAAGACAGTGCTTGAACACTTGAATGGGGTACCTGAACTTACAGCACATGTAACTTGCTTTGGAAAAATTAGCTTGGTTGAATTTGAAAACAATATGAAACCCTTTATTTCTTTGTCGGTAAATGTAAATTCAACACAATATGAAACCTGGTTGAAAAACCTTACTTAGTATAAATGGAGTTTAAATACAATAATATGAACAATACTATATTTTTTCATTGAAAGGCAGCCAGAGTTTGAATTAGATACTGCTGATCTTGCCTTTGCTTTCCTTAAGATCTGAATCATAATTACATAAATTTGTTTGGTTGATACTTTTCTTCTATATCTGAGATGCCTTATGGATATCAAATTATACCAAAACAATGTTTTGAGTGCAAAAGAGAGAGTTTCCTTGAACAAACAACTCATTGTGTCTTCACAGGCAACTTTTATTGACTGTTATTTGATGTATGTGTACATCATAGTTTAACCATCATTTATTGAGCAAAACATAATTTGCTTAGGTTCACACATGTTAATCCATAAACCAGAATTTACAAAGCACAGAGTTTTGACCAGAACCCAACTAACCACATTGCTGTTACCTGCTAAAGATAAGAGGTTAGGCTTAGAAAAGGATATGACAATTCCAAGGAGCAGAGAAACATCATTTTTAGAAGACAACCAAGCTCATCCATACCAGCATAGTGTACAACAGTAGCATATGCCTCCATCATGTTTTGTTATTCAGCAGTGAGGAAAACCTATTGAACAACAAACCATATTTGTTGTTTCCAGACTCAAGCCTTAAAAATTGTTTCATAAGACCAATGTATAACACTCGACTTCATAATTACTTTTCTTTCTGTATTGACCTTGACTGCTATGTTAGGCTAGAAATCAAGAGATCAGAGGTTCTAGTTCTGCCTTTGACACAAAGTCAACTGAGCCAATCACTCATCCTCAGCCCCAGAAAGGAGAAAATGGCAACTCACTTCCCAAAATCTTGCCAAGGGACTACTCCAGGCAGTCATGAGGAATCATCACACACTGTATTGACCTAAGCCAATTATGAATGTTATTTGGCATTTTCTTTTCAATACAATGAATCTGTTTTCAAGAATAATTGTTAATATCAATTCTGACAAAATAGTTTTATCAATATTCAGAAAGTTTTGAGCAGCACATATGCAAATAGTGCTGCTCAAAACTTTCTGAATATTGATAAAGAGCCGCGGTGGCGCAGTGGTTAGAGTGCAGTACTGCAGGCTACTTCTGCTGATCACTGGCTGCCAGCAGTTTGGCAGATCGAATCTCACCAGGCTCAAGGTTGACTCAGCCTTCCATCCTTCCGAGGTTGGTAAAATGAGGGCCCAGATTGTTGGGGGCAATATGCTGACTCTGTAAACCGCTTAGAGAGGGCTGTAAAGCACTGTGAAGCAGTATATAAATCTAAGTGCTATTGCTATTGCTATTGCTAAATAGGATTTTATTTCAGTAATAATTATTTTCTTATCAAAATAGGTGACACCACCTATCTAATTTTGATTTTTTTTTTAACTAAGCATGATCATATGGAAGACTATTTATGGTTATTGGCTGGACTAAATAGTAAAAAACAAGTACTGATAAAAAGCAGTAGCAAATCTCTGTCATCTTGTTGCAAAAGGAATCTAGATGGACTAATTCATACAGGCATCTTCAGTTGAGCTTAAGTCAAGAGACTATTTTTAATTGCTTGATTGCAGTAAAAAGGCCTATGAAAAATAAAGGAATTATATTGGGCCTGAAATTAGTTGCTTGCAAAAGCCCAGACCACACATCATTCTTTCATTAAGGGATCAGGTGCCTTCATTTATTAACAGCAAAAATGCTTACCCAGTTTTGGAAGCTTTCAGAAATATATACTTTCACTCTCAGAACTTCTAGCAATTAGCATGCAGTATTTGCTGAGAATCTGGGGAGCTGGATCATACATCTGAGGAATACTAAGATGGAGAGGTCTGATTCAAAGTATAATTTTTTTATAATTTCCAGCAGTTTGGAACATATTTTTGGAGTTTCTGTGGCAGCAATACTTCCTGCAATGCGTGACAAGTTGCTAATTTAGTACAGATGCATTAGAATAACTTGCAGTTTCTTATTGTTTGCTTCAAAAATAGCAAAGTCGTAGATTTGTCAGACCTATGCATTTGACTGTCTGTCATCAACATAAGTTTAAAAAAAAAACAACACCACCTGCCTGGATGTGATGGCAAGCAAGAAGTATTGTGCAATCACATAGTTCAAAACAATTTGGCAAATGCAAACATTTTGAGAAGCACTTCACTTTCCTTTTTCTTAAGAATGGTCTGTTCTGTTTAGCTGTAAGTACTGAGCTTTGTGCTTGCAGTGCATAATAAACGAATTTTTAAAATAACTAGCGCCTAAGGTACAAGCCTAACATACTGGTTTCTCTTGTTAGGCTGGTCCTAGGGAACACACACACACACACACACACACACACACACAGCAACTCCAGGGCGCGCACAATGCAAGTCATCCTCTCACACCCTCACACACACGCACCCCCACTCACACACACCCAAACAAACACACACACACACAGCAACTTGACTGCTTGTAATTAAGTTAGAAAGAATTCAAAAAAAGGAAGAATGCATAATGTTAATACCTTCTATTAATACCATGTGCTTTTCTTGAGTGAATTAATCTGTAGAATTGTCAGTATGCCATATATTAAAAGTCACTTGGGAAACAGAAACAGAAATATACATATAAATATCTCTCACTATAGCGTACTTAAAGTTATATGCAGTGTTGCAACTTTTTGACTATTAAAAAGTATGATTAACAGATTAACATGGGAAACCTCTTAGGGATAAGAGTTAATCATTGCCCCTTGCTTGTTCTGTTGGGCAGGAGGTTTCTATACTTTAATATGTAACTGATGAAGATGTTTAACAAAGATGTGAAATGAAGGGACACGGCTAAAAGTAGAGCAATGACTATCTTTTACTCTAAAGCAGGGGTCCCCAAACTTCGCAACTTTAAGACTTGTGGACTTCAACTCCCAGAATTCTCCAGCCAGCATAGCCGAGTCACATGACACACACACACCCCAGCTGCACCTACCCATGTTTTGTGGCTCTATGTTTTCTTTTCTATGAGAAACAGGTATCTCTCTCTTTTCCCTCTCTCTTTCTCTCTCTCCATCTCTCTTTCTCCCTCTCCAATCTCTCTCCCTCCCTCTCATCTTTCTTTCACTCTTTCCCTCTCCCCATCTCTCTCTATCTCTCTCTCTCCCTTCCTCCCCACCCATCTCTCTCTCCCTCCCTCATCTCTCTCTTTCTCCCTCTCTCTCCCCTTCTCTCTCTGTGTGCTGAGGAACGATCGCCACCCCTAGCGAAGGCTTCTCTTTGGGCGACACTCCTCCCCCTCTTGCGATTCCCTGGCTGGCTGTAGCGCGCGCGGGGAGACCCTCCTCAAGCGAGCACCAAAGTGCAGCAAAGGCGCACGTGGAGGACGGGCGGTTGCTCGCTTAAGGAGGGTCTTTGGACGCGGCTTCTCTCCTGCCCTAAGCATCCGGCCATTGCCTTGCTGTGTCCCATCCCCCCCTCCCCCCCCCCGCANGCTGAGCGAGGAGGGCGTGAGCTCCAGCCCGAAGCGGCAGGAAGCGAAGGCTGCCTTACGCGTAAATGTGGCGTGAAGGCAGCTACAGGGCCGCTTCTCTCCTGTCCTAAGGATCTGGACATCGCCTTGCCGTGCCCCCCCACCCCGCATGAGAGAGGAGGGGGAGGAGGGTCGCCGGAGCGAAGGCAGCCTTCGCTTCCTGCCGCTTCGGGCTGGAGCTTACGCCCACCCCGCTCGGCCAAAGAGCTGTGGGGGGGGAATGGGACACGGCAAGGCAATGGCCAGAGCCTTAGGGCAGGAGAGAAGCCGCGTCCAAAGACCTTCCTTAAGCAAGCAGCCGCCCGCCCTCCGCGTGTGCTTTTGCTGTGCTTTGGCACTCGCTTGTGGCACTCCCCGCGCATGCGCACTCTCCCGGCCCCGCCACAGACAGCCAGGGAGTCGTAAGAGGGGGAGGAGGGTCGCCCGAAGGAAAGTATCCACCGGGGGTGGCTATGTTCCTCAACCAGCGCCGGAGAATCAGCCCCGGCTCTCTAGACTAGCCAAACCCAAATCCTGCAACCGTTCATATGTTTTAGTCTCCAGGTCTTTTATAATCTTAGTTGCTCTTTTTTTGCACTTTTTCCAAAGTCTCAACATATTTTTTGTAATGTAATGCAGTGATGGGACAGGGAGCCACAGCAGGGGGCCCAAAGAGCCACATGTGGCTCGAGCCGCAGGTTGCCAACCCCTGGAATAGAATAACAGAGTTGGAAGGGACCTTGGAGGTCTTCTAGTCCAACCCCCTGCTTAGGCAGGAAACCCTACACCACTTCAGACAAATGGTTATCCAACATCTTCTTAAAAACTTCCAGTGTTGGAGCATTCACAACTTCTGGAGGCAAGCTGTTCCACTGATTAATTGTTCAAAAATATGGAACGCATCACGAATTTGCGTGTCGTCCTTGCGCAGGGACCATGCAATCTTCTCTGTATCGTTTCAATTTTAGTATATGTGCTGCCGAAGCGAGCACAAGTGATTATCAATTACCTTTTTTAAAAAATGAATGCAGATAATTGAACTTCACGCACTATTCTAATGCCCGGAGGAGGGAGTAACAAGAACCAAAAATTAAAAATCAATCTACTTTAAAGACAAGACACTATCAATCAATCCATGAAGAAACAGAATCAGAATAGAGCTGGAAGGAACCTTGAAGGTCTTCTAGTCCAGACCCCTGCTCAAGCAGGAGATGCTATATAGAACCCACCCCTGGGCTGTCCTGTCTCTTCTTAAAAACCTCCAGTGATGAAGCACCCACAACTTCTAAAGGCAAGCTGTTCCACTGGTTAATTGCCCTTACTGTCCTTAATTCCAGGTTGTTTCTCTCCTTAGTTTTTTTTAAATATAGTTTTATTACATTTAAAAACATACACAACATACAAACATATATTACAATCGTTAATTTTAAATTTGAGGATCGGTTAATCAAAGTTGATATATATACTATTTATGTATCCACCTAACACATATAAATATTTATATTCACTACTCTTCAATATATACACATTTACTTTCTGCTCCTAGTTGATATATTAATATTTACACCTCTTATACATTCTTCTCCGTGTTCTTTAACCATTCATACAGTCTGTTCCATGTTATATAATATTCAGAATCTTCTTTATCTTGTAGCTCTTTAGTCATTTTGTCCATCTCCACACATTCGAGAATTTTTTTTTATAATTTCTTCGTCCTTAGGTGTGTCATTTGGTTTCCATTTTGCTGCATAAGTTATTCTGGCGGCTGTTACTATATGTACTATTAAATAATATATTTCTTTCGAGTAGTTACCTGTAATGATTCCTAATAGATAAAGTTCCGGTTTCCAATCAATACGAATTTTTATTATTTCCTCTACTATTTTTCTAACTTTAATCCAAAATTTCTTTGCTTTTTCACACATCCACCACATATGAAAATATGTACCGTGTGTATTATGACACTTCCAGCATAACGGTGAAACTTTATTTGACATTTTTGCCAATCTTACAGGTGCTAGATGTCACTTGTAAAACATCTTGCACTGATTTTCTCTAAATGCCGTGGCTACAGTTAATTTTGAATTTCTTTTCCACATTTTTTCCCATTTATCCAATTCAATGTTGTACCCTAAGTTTTGGATTCCTTCATTCCCGGTTGCTTCTCTCCCTGATTTGTTTCCCCTCCATTGTTTCTTGTCCTGCCCTCTGGTGCTTCGGAGAATAATTTGACCCCCTCTTCTTTGTGGCAGCTCCTCAAATACTGGAATATTGCTATCATGTCACCCCTATTTTTTCTTTTTTCTAGACTAGCCAAACCCAAATCCTGCAACCGTTCATATGTTTTAGTCTCCAGGTCTTTTATAATCTTAGTTGCTCTTTTTTTGCACTTTTTCCAAAGTCTCAACATATTTTTTGTAATGTAATGACCAAAACTGGATGCAGTATTCCAGGTGCGGTCTTACTAAGGCTTTATAAAGCGGTACTAATACTTCACGTGATTTTGATTCTATGCCTCGGTTTATACAACCAAGGATTGTATTAGCTTTTTTGGCTGCCGCCGCACACTGCTGGCTCATGTTTAAGTGATCGTCCACTAGGACTCCAAAGTTCCTCTCACAGTTATTGTTATTGAGCCAGGTTTCGCCTAATCTGTACTGAAAAAAATACACTGAAAAAAAGTGTTCAATAAGAGAGTGTGCCACCGGGTCAATACAAGGTCCTTATTTAGATTTTCTGTGGAAATGCCATATCTTTAATGAGGGAAAATTGAAGAAATCATGCTAGAACGAATGTTTTTATACAGGATAATCACACTAAGATCAACTGAATTTGGATACACTCAATTTAGAGTTTATTCAGAGAATAGCATCTGGTAATAAAGAGCGGCATAGAGATCCTGGTTTTAAATTTATGGCTATAAAATATAGTAATTACTGTAATTAAAGTGTAAAATAAAAATGTATTGTGCTATTTTGAAGATTAGCAAAGGCATTATTGTGAATGGTGCATGAAATATTTCAAACGTACAATTTGTGCACAAAATATTTTAATCTCAAAACATTTTGCATGCATCTAATTGTGGTAGAAGCCTTTATATACTGTATAATATTGCGCTGAAATGTTCTCCTGATAAATAAGATAACCATGGTACGTTGATGGGGAAGGAAATGAAATGAAGAATTAGAACAGTGTTTCTCAACCTCAGCAATTTTAAAACGGGTGGACTGCAGCTGCCAGAATTGGGAGTTGGCTGGGGAAGTCCACCCCTCTTAAAATTGCTGAGGATAAGAAAGAGTGAATTAGATGGAAATGATATCAAATTCATATAAACAAAAAGAACAGTAGAAGAGTGATGATGTACAGTATATTAAATCCTGGCATTTTTTAAGCGCAACTGAGGTAACGTGATTGACATGATCCCGTTTCATCCAGTTAAAGGTTACGGACATTAAAGTTGTAGTAGCATATACATTATTATATTATTACCAGGTTATATTTTGCTTAAATACCCGAATATGTTTGTGAGATAAAATGCACAAACCACAAAAAACTGACCAGATAGAGTCCTGACAGATAGATTCCTGCCATTTTGAGGCAAAAAAACCCCAACCCAGTTTTTTTTATTAAAAAGGGAAATGTAGAACTTGCTTTGAAAGGGATTAGAAAAAGAGAATTACCTATCCCAGACATGCATAATGCCGCTCTATCCATTTTAGTCCTTGGCCCATCTCAAAAGTTATTTATTAAATATGGGCCTTAAAGTATTATACACTTCTAAAAGTTAAAGCAGCTACACTTACTTCAGTAACATCTGAATTTCTAGATTATCTTTACTTTGGGATTTCTTTGCTTGGAACTATATCCATCTCAGTTAATGTAACAGATTGTTATCTGACAATGCTAAAAGCACATAACTTGCAGAGAGAGAAAGGAGGAGGAAGGGAAAATGTCATAGCAGAAGAGGAATAATTTACAGTAATCAATAGAAAATTGTAAAGCTAAGTTAAAAATTGATCTGGATGTTATTAAATTGCCCATGTCTGCAATGATAGAGAAAATCATGCATAAAACTTAAAAGAGTGCAAATGTTCTTCAGTTTACTCAGAAAATATAAAAAACATCTGACAAAAAAAAAGAAAAAAATTTCAACCACTTGCTTGAAGTGTAAAGCATTACATGTTCAGCATTTTTTCAACAGTACAAAGATTAAACAAATTTATTCAAGCTGCTGCAATATATTTTCCAATATTTGCTATATATTCAACCTGCATGACATATACATTGATTTCTGAATAAAACAAAAATACACAAATATTACAAATTTGGTTCACAGACTTGTAGTTTCTACATCCAGATTACTACCCACATCTTTTTCTAAGAATTACTACATTCTCTAACCTTGTCCTAAAAATGTACATACAGATAATCCTCAATTTACAATTATTTGTTTAGCAACCGTTGGGAATTACAATAGCATTGAAAAAAATGACTTACAACCAATGTTCCCTTTAACAGTAGAAACTGCCGCGCAGCGCTCTCTTTTCATGTGCACGGCCGCACAGGCGCGCAGCCTCTGCCATTAGAAAATGCCGCGTGGAAGTTGGAAACTACCGCGCGGCGTTCTCTCGTTACGTGCACGGCTGCGTGGCCACGCACCTTAGAGGGAACGTTGCTTACAACTGGTTTTCACACTTATCAACCATCACAGAATCCCTATGGTCAGGTGATCTAAATTCAGGCCCTTGGCAACCAGCATGTATTTACAATAGTTGCAGTGTCCTGGGGTCATGTGATTGTCATTTGTGACATTCCCAGCCAGCATCAAAAAAAGCAAATCACCGGGGAAAGCCAGATTTGCTTAACAACTCTGGCAAAAAAGTTCACAAAATTGGGTATGACTCACTCAACAACTGCCTTGCTTTGGAATGGAAATTGTGGTCCCAATTGGGGTTGTAAGTTAAGGATTACCTGTACATGTAGATGACACACATATTCCAGTTTCATCTTTCTTGAACAATTGCATCTGAAAGGACATTTTTCTACAAAATATAACTGGAAACAATTATACTTTTAACTATATATGACATGGTGCTATTAAGCATGTTTAGGATGTAGAGGATGTCTGTAAATTTTCAGTGATTGTCAAATACATACACATTGATAAATAATACAAAATTATTCCAGAACAGATAAAGAAATCAAACCATAAAGCTGATTAAAGAAAGGTTCACATAAAAGAAGCCCAGTGTTATTGCCCTGGAAGTATAGATTTAGTTCAGGGCTTTTCAGAAGCACATTATGTGAAATGCAGTCCCTTCTTCTGGGAAGCTTATTGCAAGAATAGCTGGAGGACAGCAACTTAAAGACTCTATTATAAAATGGGATAGAACAGTGATGGAAATA
This sequence comes from Thermophis baileyi, assembly GCA_003457575.1. Taxonomy (NCBI): domain Eukaryota; kingdom Metazoa; phylum Chordata; class Lepidosauria; order Squamata; family Dipsadidae; genus Thermophis; species Thermophis baileyi. The sequence goes on along the minus strand of QLTV01001684.1, from coordinate 4,115,231 downwards.
GCAATTCACACCACTTAAATTATTTTCTAGTGGAAGCCCTGAACATTTTAAAAAATGAAGCTCTAGACCTCAAAGAGCCACTTAAATTTTTCAATAGTATAATTATGGCAATGTAACTTAAACATTTATGCATAGCGCAGACAGTTTTAAATTAATTTTAAAAAGGTTTTGTTAAATCTGTTCAGTCTTAACTTCATTCAACATAGGTAGCATAGCTCTCTGCAAGTATGCATAGACACAATCTGTAAATCGTGAATTATTAAAAATCTTATACTTTTAGAATATGACATTTTATTATCCCTGCCTATTTTATGAAGTCCTATTTATTTTGAGTAGTCCTATTTTATGGCTTTATAAATCCATATTTTAAAGCATAGTATTATCAAAAAAATTGAAACAGCAAAAAGGTAATTCCAAATAAATAAATAAATCTGCTGAAGAATTTTCAATTGATATTAAATTCTTCTTTGCCACCAATACTATCTAGCCTTTCTTCATTCTTTCATTGGCTCCCTAAGACCATCAACAATACTTAGCCTTTGATTATATGAGCAATTGATAATGATACAACTAAATATTGCCTTCATCTAGCATTTTGTTGACACCATCGCAAAGCCTCTGGAGGTGGGTCTTGTAAGATCCAAATGGATTGTATAAGACAGCCAAAAATTCACAGTCCGAGAAATGATCAAACACATGGTTGACACGTCCATGAGATTTTGCAGTCAGATGACGGTGAATTATTTGATGAAGTAGATCTCTGCAATCATTCAACAGTTTCGATAAAAAATTCCTGTCAAAGGTATAGTCCACTTGATAGAAGCTCACCACAGTTTTAGCCAACTGGTGAACCTTCTTTTTGAACTTCTCCATAAGTACAGTCTCTTCCTGATTAAATTGGTTATTCCGGTGGAGGACTGCTAATTTGATAACAGTCTTAATGAGATTTTTAATTATCTTCTCAGCTTCCTTCTTGTTTTGTATGTATTCCTTTGTCACTCGGTAGAGTTCATCCAACACATCACTGCTGGTATCATCTATCAGAGCAATTGCTATTGATTTGGAAGCCATTTTGCATAGAATTTTCTTTTGGGCCTGAATGGCCAAACTTTTGGAATTAAAGACATCTGTTGCCACTAGAAGAAAGCAAACAAATAAATACAAATCAGAAATTTCAGTCATTTCCATGTCAGTTGAAGCATTTTAAAAACTCTACAAGGAAGAATAAAAGTAAAGTAACTATTTTAAAGTATTTTTGTAATATACATATATTTCCTGTACAAACAAAAAGTTTGATTCCCCCCCCCATATAACTGCTAAAATATATTGATTACAAGGAGCTATAGGACTATGAGTATTGCTTTATTTAATACATATGTAAACAAAGATTATCACATGAATATAAATTAACAAAGTTCTATGTATTTGTTTTATAAAACAAATATTTATTGAGATGCGTTAGACTTAACACTATCATCTAAAGCTCCCTCTGAAAGACTCCTACAGATCAAATCCTGGAACTTGGAATATGTCTAAGAAGTCCTTATACTACTCATCACAAAACTATGCTATTAAGCACAGTCTAAACAATTTATTTTAATGCTCAATGATTTCCCCAAGTTTATATACCAGAGGAAGTGTTGCAATCTATTGTAGATATATATATAAGATAGAAATATATTCACGTGCCCTAAATCAGGGATCCCCAACCTGGCGCCATGGACTGGTACTGATCCGAGGCCTGTTAGGGACTAGGGTCTACAGATGACGGTAAGTGGCAGGTGAGCAAAACTGTGCATGTGTGGGATCTAGATTGTGCGCTCCTCCCCCCCACCAGTCTGTGGAAAAATTGTCTTCCATAAAACCGATCCCTGGTTTCAAAAATATTTGGGACCGCTGCCCTAAATCACACAGATTTTCAAAGATAGTTAGTTCCTATGAAGAATATCAGTTTTATGATTAATCAAATGATTAACAGGCATTTATGTTCCCATTTAATTTAAATGTTTTATCCATACGATTAAAATTAGTTATTCTAAGATATCTGACATTTTTCAAAAAGCAATTCTCGCATATTAAATTATTGCTTTTTCTTCACATACTCTACATAAAGGTAAAAGTAAAGGTTCCCCTCGCACATATGTGCTAGTCATTCCTGACTCTAGGGGGCGGTGCTCATCTCCGTTTCAAAGCCAAAGAGCCAGCGCTGTTCGAAGTCGTCTCCGTGGTCATGTGGCCGGCATGACTACACGCCAAAGGCGCAAGGAACGCTGTTACCTTCCCACCAAAGGTGGTTCCTATTTTTCTACTTGCATTTTTACATGCTTTCGAACTGCTAGGTTGGCAGAAATACTAACATACATAACTTACTTAAGGTACTTCTGTGCTTTTCACTATTTTGAATTTTTTTCCACTATAATACAATTTTTATAAAATTGCCTTCAAATGATTGGCACTCTAGTTGATGAACCAACTAGGAAATCCACTTTGGGTGGCAACACCTACATATTACTCTCCTTTACACTTTATGCATGTGCATTTCAGTGAAGCTCAATATTATATTTTAGTTGGTCTTTCTAAATCTCTGCAGCATGTTGATATAACATTTTCACTTCCTTGAAGAAAACAGCCAAAGGAAGTACCTCTACTGAAAAAAGTACTGGAAATATAAAGCAACAGTTGAAAAAAAGACAGAACATTACTTTAACAGCTTGGCATTGACACATCAGATTTAACTAATTCTTTTTATAAGTTATCTTGAATTAATCAATAAAATCTTTCTGTTTTCACATTTGTTTTTAATCCTCCATTTTTGTTTTAATGGATATATTTCACTGTAATTTTTTATTCATGAATGGCACATTAGGTACAGGTGCAAACTAATATATTAAAAATGTTAATACAATGCCTAATTAAATAGTCAAATCTATCAACATCCTTTTTCTTCTGGACAGCCATTAATTATCACAAAGCTTTATGTTTGTACTTCCTGTATTATACAATGTATAGCAAATATTTAGAGGTCTAGTGGCAAACACTTATATCAACAGCTCTGCAAACCAGAATCAGGCATTAAATTAAACTGATAGTAATTACCGAAAGCCAAAGACTCAGCACATCAAGTTTAACACTTTAATTTTGCTGGAAAGCCTCAGGGGTTTGAATATGCAGCAGGTCCTTGCAGTAGGCAATGACTGTTGTCATGCTTATGTTAATGCACAGTAGGATTTATTGTTTTTAATTCTGAGATGTAGTTACATTTTCATTTTATGTTTCTATTATTTATAAGCCATTTAAAGGCTTTTTGGAATTGCAGTAATCAACAGATAATTTTAAAAAGTTTAAATGCCATAAGCAGTTTTTTAAAAAGTGTTACCATAAGTTTAGTGGTTTTGTTACACAATTTTACTGGCATGATCTCAGAGATGTAAAAGATGCAATCCATAAGCCACAATTGCCTAACTCCACACAGAGAGTGACTGCCTTGACAGTAGCTACACTTTTTTAGGTTTCTCCCTTTTTGTTACTCCATACTCCTCCTCCTCCTCCTCCAACTATGGATATATCTATACTCCCTCTTTCAACACTGTATGTTTATGATGAAGTATTCCAAGAAATGCATACTACAGCAATCAAGTTTGTCTTTGAAATAATGATTTTCCTTTTTTATTGGAACAGCCTGAAATGTCTGATCTTTTCAGGTCAGGCAGCAGCTCTCCAATTACTTCATAGAGAAAAGCTAATAATTCAAAGCAAGAAGATTGTATTATAAGAATAAGTATTTGACATGTCACTTATCTGAACAGTTTCAATCTCTCAAGATAATTCATCTGGATTAAGCCTGCTGCTTGTAAATCAGTCTCCCCCCCCCCTAAAAAAATCAAACATTTATTTCACAAATGTTCATAGTTTTGTAAGAATTGGAACATTTGTAATTATTTGCAACTTTTTGGTACCCTGAAGAACTAATTCAGGGGTGTTAAACTCGCGTCGTCACGGCAGCGTCACGTGACGTAGCGGGACTTTTTTCCCCTTTGCTAAACCGGGCGGGGGCAGAGCCAGCACGTGATGCATCCGGCCCGCGGGCCGCGAGTTTGACACCCTTGAACTAATTCATTATTTCACCTAACTCAGTGGTTCTCAACCTGTGGGTCACAACCCCTTTGGGGGTCGAACGACCCTTTCACACGGGTAGCCTAAGCGTGCACTAGCCCACCATCTTGGTGCCACGCCCCCTTTGTCACCTCATGGCGCGCAGGGAGGGGGAGGGGAGGGGGTCGTGACGGCGGGGAGGGGGCCGTGGCATTAGGAAGGTTGAGAATCACTGACCTAACTGCTTCCATGGACAATAATTTACCACAGGCAATTCAGCAAGCAACTGTTGAGAAGATTAAGCTAAATGTTTTATCCAGCTGCAAGCAGATACATTGAGTGGGAGCTTCAGACTTTGCATATGACTTACTGTTTCTCAAGCTTTAATACAGATATTGCTTCAGAATACATATGGGGAAAATGGGAATGCTACATAGGCAGAACTTTATAGAAATAAATCTTTATTCAGGAAAACGAGTGAGAACAGGAAGGAAAATACAGAGAAATCAAGACTTGCTCCTTGATTCTTTTCTTCTGGCAACTCTGTTGAAGTCTCCTCTTTATTTCTCTACTTGAAAACCAAAGGAGATTGTGAAAGAAAATTGTGTCAGAGTATGGAGTAAAACTAACTGGAGAAGAACAACTAAAGAAGGAAGCTGTCAGGCCTGGAAACCATCTTGGGCATTGAATCTTCAGGCCTGCCACATTTAGTGCTATGGGAAACTGGGAGGGGGGAATTGCATGAGGGGATATATAGTCAAAATAACATTCCTTTCTCTGAAAGTCAAGGCCACTCTGCCCTGCACCTGGAGGGGTGTGACTGGGAAGCATCTTGTTGGGACGGTGCATTGATTGGACCATGTGATGAACATGTGGGTGCTGGGGCAGGGACTTGGACTTTCTTTTGGGTGGGGAAAACCCGGAAGCTTTCAGATTTGGGTTTTCCCAGATGTGCCAATATGACATCTCTAATAAAATGGAACTTTGAGGAATGCCTAGCCTCGGAGTCTTATTTCATTGGGGGTGTTACTTGGAACCCTGACAGAAGTTCTATTATAGAAACTGCTCATTATTATTATTTTTTAAAGACCATTTTATGAGTATTACCAAAAGCCAAACAGTATCCACAATGAACTAAAGAAGTATCAACAGTTTTGGGACAACCCACAATGCTATTACCAAATAATACTATTGGAAAATTATGATGCTAAGAGCACATATAACTTAAAACAGTTCATGGCTGCAGAGGAAAAAAAAAGGAAGGTAAATGGAATATGTTCAAAGAGGACATAGCTCTTTGACCATGTAGAACCCTTCTTTAAGTTATTTTTGTACCTACTTGTCAAAAGTCCAATGGGTCAAAGATGTATCATATTTTTAAATACATAGCTGCTACAGCAGATGTTATGTAAATTTACTTCTCAAGTACTTTTTCTGAACATATACAACAGATGAACAAATAACACAATTCTGAATGCATTTATTTAATTGTAGGATACACAGCTTGTCCTGTTATATGACATAAGACGTTCTAGAAAAATTAGTACTCTTATATAGCCTGGGCCTAATGGTAACAAGTCAGCTGGAGTTTATTATTAAGGTGAATATTTATGGCCCACTGAGAAAGGACTTCTTATATCTGGATATCTAGTTTATATAGAATTTCATTTTTATCACTTGACTGTTTATTTGCAAGATTTTAAAACATTACAATGCCGCTGACAATAAATCACAAGACGGTAGCTATAAATGTTCTTGTTACTCTGAAACACACTAATTCTGCTAAGTGAAGGGAGATGCGGACTATTAATAAAATGAATACATCAGAAAACATTAGTTATGATTAGTTTCCAGTCTAGTAGCAAGGCTGGCACTGTTAATAGAATTACATATTTATGTAATATGTAATTTTACATATTACATAAATATGTAATCTTTTAAAACATATATACAGCTAGTCCTCGACTTACGACCATAATTGAGCCCAAAATTTCTGTTGCTAAGCGAGACATTTGTTAAGTGAGTTTTGCCCTATTTTACGACCTTTCCAGTCACAGTTGTTAAGGGAATAACTACGGTTCTTAAGTTAGTAACACAGTTGTTAAATGAAACTGGCTTCCCCATTGATTCTGCTTGTCAGAAGATCGCAAAAGGTGATCACATGACACACCCCCCCCCCAGACACTGCAACTGTCATAAATATGAATCAGTTGCCAGGTGTCTGAATTTTGATCACATGACCATGGGGATGCTGCAATGGTGGTAAGTGTGAAAAACGGTCATAAGTCACTTTTTTCAGTGCCATTGTAACTTCAGTCACTAAATAAACTGTTGTAAGTCAAGGACTACCTATATATCGTCATTTATTTGCAGATTTTAATGTCTGGCAGACTCTGTCACTCACATGCAAGATGGAGGGGTTCTAATCTGCTCTGGGGATACAGTATGTATATTCTAGTTGAAACAAGTGTAGTATAAAGAAAAGAATGGTATGAACTTGTTCACTTTTCATTCCTACTGCACAAGGAATCTGAACAATCAGTTATTCAAAACAGTGGTGAAACTATTTCCTTCCTGTTTACCTTCCTGAAAGAAGTTCTTTTAAAACATGATCTGTAAATACACTAAAACTACATTAACCTTTTAGAGGGAGGAAACATATTGGTTGGTTGATTGGTGTGTGTGTGTGTTGGTAAAAAAAATAAGGAAATAGTAATAGAAAAATGGTAATAAAAAACAAAAAGTTCAAAGTGAACAGTAATGATTTGAATAAACTAAACTAGTAATTAGAATTGATTTTGCAAGCCCCAATTACATTCAATAATAAATAACTGCACTTTCTCAAATTTATGATATTAAGGCAAACTGTATTCTGAATAAAATTAAAACACGCACATTCTTCATTCATGTTTTTGAAAAGAATACAAACTCAGACATAATGACTACTCCAAAATCCGTCAACCTCTACTGAATTTAAGGCTCCCTAATTCCAATGCAATATTTTGACTACTACATCAACTGGCTTTCCTTAGACTCCATAGACTTCTCATCTTTTTAAACATATTGTTCTCATTATGTTATATCCTGCTGTCCTTTCCAAGTGTGAAAGTTAAGTAGACATGTCGTGGTTCTCAGGCCAGACTTGACAAATACAGAAAATCGTAATACAGTAATCACTTAGCTTCAAGGCCAACCACTAAGGATATGTTAATGGAAAGAACAGTAGGAAAAGGTTAAAGGTTTGAGCTACCATAGCTATAAGAAGCATTGGCACATTCACACTAGTGGAGACAATCAGATTTTTTGTAAGGTTTCACTCTTGTCTGTTCTTATTTAGCTGAATCGCACCTAAACTGTCATTTAAGTTTCCACCATAACTATAACATGCTAAATAAGTAAGAGGATTGTTAGATAGTGGGTAGAGATGACAGGAGACAGACTTCCAAGCAGCTCTTTATTTCAGCTCTTGTATCAGCAACCAGCAAAGAGCAGTCTGACAGCTTGCCCTTTTATAGGGAGCTGTCAGACAGACCAGCCAATAGCGTTCGAGCTTTTTCCCGCTCAAACGCTGGACCTGGTTGGAACCATGCAACACAGATTAAACAGCTAGAACATAATGTCAGACAGACCAGCCAATAGCGTTTGAGCTTTTTCCCGCTCAAACGCTGGACCTGGTTGGAACCATGCAACACAGTTATAACAGTTAGAACATAACACCCCTCCCCTACTGGATGGAGCAGTCCAGCATACGTAATCACGCAGGTAGGCGGGG
>QLTV01001684.1:4089783-4104134 GCA_003457575.1 Thermophis baileyi | reverse complement strand
CGGTTGTCGGGTTGGCCGTCAGACCCAGCATGTCGTTTGCCTCAAGGAAGCACTCGAAGCGCCGCATATAGTAGTCCCACTTCTCCCGGGTTGGGTCGAAAGGCGCCGGTGGGTGGAAGTTGGACATCGCGGCAGAGAGTAGGCAGAAAGGTAGCTGCCTGGCTGGTTGGAATCGCTGAAGAAGCAGTCACGGTTCTCCTGAACCCAAGCCCTCGTCGCCACTGTTAGATAGTGGGTAGAGATGACAGGAGACAGACTTCCAAGCAGCTCTTTATTTCAGCTCTTGTATCAGCAACCAGCAAAGAGCAGTCTGACAGCTTGCCCTTTTATAGGGAGCTGTCAGACAGACCAGCCAATAGCGTTTGAGCTTTTTCCCGCTCAAACGCTGGACCTGGTTGGAACCATGCAACACAGTTATAACAGTTAGAACATAACAAGGATCATTCTTACACATCACAATCAATGAATTTGATATCAGTCCAATACTGAAACAAGAGGCATGGGGAAAATGTTTCTTTCATTCAAAATAGAGTACCTTCTAGTCAGTGGTAGGTTTCAAATTTTTTTACTACTGGTTCTGTGGGCGTGGCTTGGTGGGCGTGGCAGGGGAAGGATACTGTAAAATCTCCATTCCCACCCCACTCCAGGGGAGGGATACTGCAAAATCTCCATTCCCTCCCCACTCCAGGGGAAGGTTACTGCAAAATCCCCATTTCCTCCCGATCAGCTGGGACTCGGGAGGCAGAGAATAGATGGGGGCGGGGCCAGTCAGAGGTTCTCCAAACTACTCAAAATTTCCGCTACTGGTTCTCCGAACTACTCAAAATTTCCGCTACCGGTTCTCCAGAACTGGTCAGAACCTGCTGAAACCCACCTCTGCTTCTAGTGTATTACATTGTCCAGGAGAAAGAAAGAGGTATAAGAATTTGAACCATGATTTCATTGTAGTCAATCCATATTCTAGCTACTAGTCTCATACTTTCAAGATCTTTCACATACCCCTCCTCTTTTGATTTCTCTCCCTTGGCACCAAAACTGCATGTGAATTAGTATGAACTTTTATTTCATACAGGTAGGCATCATTTAGTGACTGCCTCATTTAGCAACTGTTTCCAGTTACAACAGTGACGAAAAAGTAATTTTATGATTAATCCTCACATTTATGACCTTTGCAGGTCTGTAAAGCAAAGAAATGCTAAAGTATGATTGTAAGTACAGTCACAGTTACACTTACAAACTGCTTTGCTTAATATCCAAGTTATTGGTTTTAAATTGTGGTCACTAAACAAGGACTTCCTATATATTATTTTTCCAGCTGAATGTTGGAACAAAACAACTCTGAGCCTTGTTCTCCAAAAATATGAACCGGAGCTTCATCTTCTTTTTTACAGCTAAGCAACAAGATATAGTAGTTTATTGCAGAGTTTTGCTCTTGAAATGCTTCTTTATAACATGCAGCCTCCAAGAATTATGTTTATGACATACAGACTTCAAGGCCTATCAGATAAACATGTAACATAAAAATGATAACTTGTGACAAATATTTTATTAAGACTGTAAAGTTGGGGCTCAAGTATCCTGCAGAATAGTGTTTTATGAGGAATAGTGTTTTATACACTTTCCGTGAACATTTATTTAGAAGACAGTGGCCCAATATAAGATGATAATTCAAATCATTTTTATTCAATTGGTGAGTCCAAGCCTTACCCTGTTTTTTGCAGCTTATAAACATGACTTATTTTTGTGGATTATTAACTAACTTTAAGTGAAAGGTTTAAGGCTGGAAATACTGTAATGAGAAGAGCACATGGCATTGGTACTTATCCATACATTCATAAACCATCAGCTAATGCTGAGAACAAACACTAATTTGTGGTTGGTAAATACAGCTGTGATTCCAGACAATTTACAACGTCATTTGTTCTCACTATTCCTTTTCTTTTCTGGCACTGCTACATGTAAGAAATCAGAATCTTTTGCTTCCATTTTAAATTAACCACTGCTTAACACATCTTTCAACTCTTCAACTATAGTCACAGTTATTCTTCACAATTGACTTCATTCTTAGCTTTCAAGCTATTGAGTAAATCAATTTTCATATTGAATTCTCTGTCTAGTTTTATACTGTATATATACTTTTAATATACTTTTGATATATGAGATTGAGAATATCATTTGCAAGATATTAAGTACTCAATTAAGCCAATATCATAGTCACACCTCCAACATTTATATTTGCTTTACATTGCATTTGCTATAATCATCAAGCCTTATCATGTTACCTAAGAGTTAACCTGTACAGGTGTGCTTAAAGTAGTTTTAGCTTATCTTGAAAATAAGTAAGCAATGTTTATCAGGCCATGGGTCAAAAATAATATGTATTTTATACACTAGAAATATGTGATATAACTTCCATCAAAACATAAGGAAGTTGTAGCTGTACAAAATAGCCGGCATAGAGTCCTTCTGCAGCAACAATAAAGCAACCTAGACCGCTTTAATTTGAAGATGGCTTATGTAATCGCCTGCTAATTGGCCCTCAATAGTAGAAAAAATTGAAATAAGTTTACTAACATCGAGACTTGTTTGAGAAAAAGACTGGGACTGGCAAGAGATTTCTTTGTGCTGTCAGGTTGGATCACTACAAGCCAAATTTCAAGTCCACTCTTGTGCTGGGTAGTTATGTGATGGCTGGACAGAATGGTGTATTTCAATGGCATTGAGGGTTCAGGAACAACAATTGTACCTAACCTTTGGATAGATGTGGAAGGGCATCTCCTGATGGGCCAAGGTATATTTTTAGCATGGAATTGAGAGTAAATGGCCTCCAGGAGACAAATTGCTTCTTTTGTCATTCTTAAAACCCAGAAAATGTCTCCAAATATCCATGTTGAGGCTAATTTCAGTTGATGGGGGGAGGGGGAGGGGAGGAAAAGGAATCAACAAGCAGCATTATACCCTTATATTACATACAAGGTTTTGAAATATATCAATTCTATAACTGAACTAGAAAGATGAAGAAGATACAGTTCCAGGTAAGCTCAGACAATTGGATAGTTTTAGAGAGAAATGAAATCACCAAGTCAGAATAATACCAAAGACTGATACTACAACTCTATGTATGTTTCTCAGACTTAGATCCCACTTGATGGTTTGGCAAGATAGCTTGTTACCAATGCTTTCCACAATAGTGGAGGACAGTTCAAGCATAATCACCCTTCAAATTGATCATCCACCAACAACTGTTGTTGCTTTATCACAAAATGTAGGATAACTAAAACATTTCATGCTGCTGGAGTCATAAGCTAAAGTAGGGCTGGCCTGGCAGGCCAGATTAGGCCCAAGAACTGAAAGCTATAATTCCCGGATATATAAACGTTAGAAAGCATTTCTCAACTTTTCATTCTGTTGGCTATTTCAGCTATTCCAAATGGAAGGAAGTAGATGAGATAGTTATAGGCGTTCATTTCGACCAGTCCCAAATGTGTCGTAAGGCTAGTGTGTTTTGCACAAAGGAGAAGTGCAACCAAAGAGAGGAAAATATTTGTTCAAAATGAACTAGAAAACAAATGTCCTGATCAGGATATTTTCCATCTCTAAAAGACAAGAATTTGTGTTATAGTACATTATATGATATTTCACTTAGGCTGTACGTTTGATCAATACAAAGGTTCTATTAATATTTCATAAACTAAAATGCAATGGAAAATAATGATAAAAACACATCTCTGGCAGTGCACTGTGGTTCAATTATAAAGATCTAGTATAATTGCTCCTTAGCTGTAGAATCAGCAGTGTGTTACTCAATGCTGTTTTTACTCATTAAAAGTTTAATATCTAAGTATTATTCTTCTGGAAGTTATACAAAAATGCATAAAATGTAACTTAATGATTTTCCCATATATTTCATGAGTTCTCCAGTTTATGAAACAATTAAAATAAAAAACAGATGCATGTAACAGTCATATAGCTGAAATAGAATTAGGAGCAGCAGCCATTAACTAAACACTATCTAAACCCAGCTGGTTTAGACAAAGAAATAAAGTTACCATGAAATGGGTAATGGGATTGATGGTCTCCTTAGAAGTATACCTTTACCAACCATCCATTTTTACTACCTACTCAAGTCAGTAATCCTATAGAGATTCACCTAGAAATAAATTTTCCTTAATCCAGTGAAATTTAAAGACAAATAAAATGCATTGAATGCTTTGTAATGGAAGGAGTATCATTCAAAAGATATCCATGAGAAACATACAGAATATTGCCATTAGACACATATATATCCAAAACTTTTTGGGGTGTAAAGCATGATTACGATTATGTCCCATCAAGTCAGTCTTAGTGACCACATAGATTTTCTCCATGAGGTGTAAAACAATACAGCAACTCAACTGGGAAATACCCTAGAAATTAATTTAGAGCTGAACCGGAATTTCAGAATCACTGCCTTTATTAAAATATCACAATCTAATGTTTCATATTTTAAAAAAAAGCAAAATACAAATGTAACATAAATTTAATTTTCATTGGAGTCAAAGCCACCGCTAGTTTTTCTTCATTGTCTACCCTGTGTTAATTTCAGCTGTTTTTCAAAAACAGAAACAATGAATTGTTTCTTATAGGTATTGACAGGACTATAATTCTCCTGAACACAGGATAGCTGTGCTAATTTAGTCAACTGAATTTGCAGGTAAAGTTAGATTACTTTTAAGTTTTCTTCCTACTCCTTGTCTTGTCATGACATGCATGCTGCCTACTCATCTACACAAAAGAAGTGAAATGAGCATGTTGGAATGCTAGATTCTAAAGCAGTTACAGGAAAAGGGTTTAGCATAGTTATCTGGATTTAGATTCAGTTATTCCCTTCCCTGAACAGAAAGCACTAGCATATGGGAGCATTTGAATAAATTTGTTCCACCAGTTACACTAAATTTAGTAACTTTTGCTCAGCCAAATGGCTTGAATCAGAATCAGAAACTTTTAACTCACATTAGATATATGTGGAAAATGTTACTATTGTGGGGATTGTCAGATTAGAAGAAAGCAGCCTCTCTGCAATATTTTGAAGTTCCCTAGCTCACTATCAAACTGACGATCTGATTAGTGTGGTTTATACCAGCAGCTTATCTGGCTTCTTAGCAAATCAGGAAATCTGAGCTGTTTAAAATATGCCCACATTTTCAGAGGTATTTACCCTCTCTTTGGACTTAAGTAGGCTATGGCATTAAATTTTCAGGGGGGGGGGGGAAATCGTCTTCTCTCACCAGTCATTTCCCAACCCAACCCACATTTACGCTGGTAAATATTCAGTTTTCTTGGAACGTTTCCAGATCTTCCACATGCTCATCATACCGTGGAAAGAAAGGAAGGATATTTCCCTTTTGACAAACTTTGCCACATACTGTTATTCAATTCAACATGCATCAACCAGTAAAACTGTTTCTCCAAAGCTCCTTCTTAAAATAACGATCTTTCAGTTCTCTGAATTACACAACTTCCTTTTACAAAAGTCGGAGGGTGTTCAAACTAACGTATATCTTTTCCCTTTTCAAGCCATTGTTGCCTGTGAGTACATAAGCACACAAAGCTTCTAAGTTACACTTTGTGTATGCCTGTCATTCTACCAAGAACAAAACATCCTTGGTGTCAAGGGCTTAGTTGCTGCATTTTCAATGCAGATCGTTGTCTTCGGATTCCTTTGCTTTCTCTCCCCTCCCTTAAAACAGTTCAGTATTACAGCAAATACAAACCTCTATTCATCATCTCCCAGAAGCAGCTTTGGAAAGCAACCATTTAAAAAAAAACAACCCCTCCTTGAGAGAAAAAATAAATAAAAAGCATACCTTCTTTGGAATCATCTGCTTCGGAACCCATGATATCAGCCTAAATCTTTGAAGATTTAGATGACGTGCCTGTTTGAGAAGCAGCAAAATGAACTTCTCCAAAGAAGAAAAGGGGGCTGGGACTAAGAGAGGAAAAGTTTTGTGAAATCAACCAATGAGAGCTCAGCGGTGCTCCAAAGTCCCACCTCTTGGAGAATGCATCTGAGAACTGTCTGAAAAAAAGTACCTTCAGACACCCCTTTTATTTGCCAGAAATGGCTGCCTGTTCAGCTCCATGTGTGTGATACAATGTGAAACCACTGCAAGCCAAGCAGCAGAAAAAGAATACCCAGCTTTATAAGTATTGTTTTATAGACTGACAAGCAGTGTGAGTCCATATCACACAAACAATAGAAATTGGACTTGTTTCTTCCATCTTTGCTATAAAAATCAGCCCACATTTAAAAAAAAATCTAACCCATAATTTTTGCTAGAATTTTAGTACAATAAAGAGGGTTTTTTTTCCATCTTACTTGTCATACATTATTGCTTTGTGCTTTCATTTCCAGGATATCACACTAAATCATGACTGGTGATCAGCAGTCTATCCAAACACACACAGATTCAGTTTTCAAAAACATACTGGGAAAATTTGTTTGTTTTCACAGTTCACTCTATCAACACACTGATTTGTCAAGTTCGAGGGGAGCAGCCTATGGGGGCAGAGTGATACATTAACTATGATTTGTCAAACACTGCAACAAACCTTCTGACTTACACGGATGATACTTTATGTACCTAATTTGAAGACTACATTAAGGTCTTCATCCATTAAACAGACAAATCCAGCTCCACTAACCATACTATAATAAAATTTGTGACTGAAGCTAATACTGATCATATGCCCAAAGTGAATGATAATGCTTAATAACCACATAGAACAGGGGTGTCAAACTCGCAACATCACGTTGTTGTCATGTGAAGAATCGGGACTTTTTCCCCCTTCGCTAAAATGGGGGTGGGGGGTGAGCACGTGACGCATCCAGCCTGCGGGGCACGAGTTTGACATCCCGACATAGAAAGATCTTCAGGATGATGCCAACCTATACAAGCTAAAATGTCAAGGTTTATCAGATTCTGATCACACATCATTCCAGATTATATTTTATTTAACTAATGCTTCAACTAACTTGTTTAGCCTACATTAAACAAGAGTTACAATTCAGCATGATTTGTAAACCAATTTCTTTTCTTCTTCTTTACTTCCTCTTTTACTGCTTTGGGTGTCAAGGGAACCAAATTTTATTAAGGATGTCAAATTAATTGATTGTTGTTTTGGTAGATTCAGAGACAACATCCCATGGGATGGCATGGGAAGGGACAAATACTTCCCTTCTCCCTGATGGCCAAATTATAAGGAGAGGGAACTCCACTAAGTAAACCAGACCAGAAAATTAACTCTACAGGAAGGCTAAAGCTACTTTTATTAAGATTGTATATAATAAGAGAATCTTCAAGTCAGATTGGGTTGTGCCTATATCCCTATAAGAGGTATTTCAAGGTAGCCAGTGGCATCCACAAACATTCTGAATGGCAAACCATAATTTGTAAATTCAGATATTACAAAAATTATAAAGGTTTACGGATTATAGTTTGCCATTGTGTGTCTACTGTATTCAACAAGGCTGGGCAGCATTTCAGATTCAAAGAGGAAAATGTGATCTGGAGGGCAGGGCGGGACTCCCGGAAGATCTGTCTGCAATTCCTGGAAGCAGCTGTGTCATTCCCTAGAATCCTATAGCTATAGCAGGATCCTGGGAAAAGGTAAGAGTTAGAGTTGCTGACGGATTTATTTGCTTTCACTTGCATGCTCTGAAGTATATTTTGTTTTTTAAATCTACAGTTCTGAATAGTCTTAATGTTAAAGAAGCTATTCACATAAGTATTTCTTTAATTTTGGCTTAATGCAACATGCAAACCCATCCAACATAGTCATTGTTAAGTTGTTCAACAAATCATGCTTTCAAAAAGTTTGGAGTGACATTATTTACAGTATTTAGTCCTGAATTAGCTTAGCAGGTTGTTTTGTACACCTGAGTGTTTGTCCTGTTGGGTGAGGCATGGGTGTTTCTCTGTGCACAATCTCCACCAATTGCTTTACTAGTGACATGTCTAATGTGTTTTCTTCATGAGTTCTCAAAAGGTATTACTAGGCTTTTGTGAAGACTTAGAAATGAGAATCTGAGGCTAAAATTGAGCCTGGAATAACTTCTATATAGCCATGGTATAACTGACAAATAAGTATAACTCAGCAATTTAAGACTAACGACTTTTTATGCAACAATATACCTTGACAAACAAGTGACTATTATGGCTCCAAGGATTGCTGCAGCTTCTAAGGGCTTCTGCTGTTGTCACAATGATGGTAATTGCTGTTGAATATTATATTTGCCTTATGTGGAGACTCTGCAAACTGTGTGAGAAATGGCCATTATATAATTTTTGAAAAGTTTTTCTGATGACTCAATTCAAACAGCTTCCAACTATTTGACAATCTTTTGAGCAAGAGATTATTGGAAAATGGTACCAGTAGTTGGATGACATATATATTTGCTTGTGATCTTATAAGACAAGCTGCTTTGGAAGGTGATATTTGTTGCCATGTTTATGCAAAGATGTACCAGTGAATTTGGAATTCTATTCACTCCTTGCCTTCTTGATAATTACAATAACTAGAGTTTCATGACATTCCTGTATTATCAATGTGGTAATGGATACAGAGCAATTCAACTGAGATTCAATCTTAACAAAATGTAGATACTGTTTTTGTTAAATTTCCAAATGGTGAAAAAAAAACCTGGATGGAGTTGCATTCCTCTTTGAAAGCATGCAAATGAGAGTAGATAAATAAGTACCACTTTGCTGGGAAGGTAAGAGTGTTCTGTGCGCCTCGGTGTACAGTCATGCTGGCCACATGACTACGGAAATGTCTTTGGATAATGCTGGTGCCCTTGGCTAAGAAACAGAGATGAGCACCATCCCCTACAGTCAACTACAACTGGATGGGGGAAACCTTTACCTTCTTTAAAAAGTAGGTATGAAACTAAAGGATATACACTAATCAAATTTTGCCACCGGAGGTTCAGATTTTTATAAGAACTAGCTCCAGAAGATTCACTAGCTCCTTGAACAAAAATAACCTTGCTTGGTAATTCTATATTTAGATTACTGTAGTAAGCACTTTATGGGGTTATCTAACCTTCAGGTAGTGCAGAATGTTAATGCTTGACTATGGAGCAGTATGTAAGACTAGTGTCATACATATTATACATAGTCTCCACAATCTGCTCAGGCTGTTCAAAGTTCAAGGTTTTGTCAGCTTTTTAAAATATAATTAATTTAAAATTTAAATTTAATCATTCTTACCTCCTCCTATTTTTTTTTAACTTTTATATACAGCAATAGCACTTAGACTTATATACCGCTTCACAGTGCTTTACAGCCCTCTCTAAGCGGTTTACAGAGTCAGCATATTGCCCCCAACAATCTGGGTCCTCATATACTGTTTTATATTTTAACATTTTATTGTACACCAGCCAGGCTCCACTTTGAGAGAGATAGGCAGTTCAGAAATGTGAATAAATTTACAGAATTATTTGCTGCTGGATCCATGTTATTAAATTTTGCCTAGGGCCATTTTTGCTTTACAAGCCTGTTTCCCCCCCCCAACTTGCACTTCTGAAATGCAAGAGATGGACAGTCATAGATCCAACTGTAACCTCCAACTTCTCATGGCTGGATGAGAAGTTCAGAATCATATGAGGACTTAATGGAAAATAATGCCTCCAGTGTTATAAGCCACCAATAGATGGCAATGCTGATACAGTACACTTGAAACTTTGGCATGTGCTTTAACATCTGTTCTTTTACTCCACTTAGTGGAAAGATGCTGTGAGAAAAGTTGTGTTACTATTGTTCATGAAATTGAAGCCTGACTCATCAATACACTTTAAACAACATGCCATGATTGAATTCTGTGCAATTATCAGAGATTAAGTTAGTTTGATGTCAAGCTATTCATACTTACTGAAGAATTAGCTTTTTCCTACTAAGGGACATTTACTTCCTAATCCTGAAAAACTCATTAATTAGTTTGCCTTGCTCTTTCTCTTTTGAGGCCTTGTTGTTGAAAGTGTTGCTGTGTTGAGAAACCCAGAAAAGTTTAGAATTCCTGCAGCTTACCTGGGGACATTGCAAGTCCAAAGCCAACAGGCAGGTAAGCAGCTGCTGTCGGATGGGGATGGGAATAAGGGTGTGTGTGAGAGTGGCCAATGCAGTATAAGCACTGTGAGACTGGGGGAGACTGTATAGGTGGGGTAGACTTTCCTGAGGAACTTGCTACCTTCCCTGCTGGCTTCTCCATTGACTTTCTCCCAGCAATCACAAACAACTTTACAATTTCTGCTGGCTTCCCAATTGATTTCTGGGAAGCTATCAGGGAGCACTGGAAATGAGGACCACATGGCTGGGGCTGATCTTGGCAGCCCAGAAGCAGTGCTAAAGTAGCAACAATGCAGTAGCACTGAATTGGCCACACCTTCCCCAAATTTAATTCCCACAGGAGTCATGGATTCTGTAAGTTAGTCCATTTGATTTATCTTGATTCAAAATCATTGCCCTATACCAGGGGTGTCAAACTGGCAGCCCGGGGACCAGATGCGTCACGCGCAGGCCACGCCCAGCCCGGCTCCGCAAAAGCAAAAACGTCGTAATACATTGCGATATGTCACATGACGTGATCGAGTTTGACACCCGTGCCCTATACCTTCCAAATTCACCCAATTGAAGATTACAAACAGATATCAGAGTTTTAGTAATATATATGTTCCCATCTATAACTTGTCTTCCAGAATTTAATGCATTAAAATAAACTTAACTGGTTCTCATCTTCCCAAGACAGAGAAATAAATTGTGTCTGTGATACAAATATCAGCAAATAAGTCAGCTTACTTAATTGGGTAATTAAACAATGAAGGCAGGCACCTAATTTTGGCTATTCAAAAGCCTGCATTCACTTCGATATTAAAAGCATATACCCACAGACACAAAAGAGAGCAAGTTAAGCCAACAGGCTAGAAACTGGGAGATTGTGAGTTCTAATCACAACATAAGCACAAAGCCAGCTGGATTTCCTTGAGCCAGTGTCTCTCTCTCAGCCCTAGGAAATAGACAATGGCAAACCACTTCTGAAAAACCTTGGCAAGAAAACTGCAGGAACTAGTCCAGGCAGTCACCAGAAGTAAAAAAAAAAAAAAAACCTGACTCAGAGGCATAAACACACATACACACACACACACACACACACACACACACACTACTGGGCTCAGCTTTCTTCCTGAAAATTGCCTTTAGCATTGAAATATTTCTATTTTCTGTAAAGCAACATCAGACTATGAATGGATCCTGGTTAAATGATTCTAATTGCAGCATTGCTGTTTGGATCTAGCTATCTTTATAAGTGGCTGATATAAAAAGCTTAGCAGGAATTGGATCTGGGAGGTACTTTAACAAGAAATCCCAGGATGGTAGCTAGATTTAGAAGTAAAAAATGCCCAGAAATAATCTAGTGGCAAACTACTTCCCTCATGCTGCTGGGAAGATGCCATGGCAATTATCAGGAGTTGAGCTCACTTTGAGTCTTCATCTTTTTACTTCTACTTGTAGATAAATTGGTATCATTCAATATATAGCGAAAATAGGGGAGGTAGCATGCAGAAATAAGATTCTAAATTCAGCCAGTAATTCAGAGGATCCAGCTTTAAAAGCTGTTCATTAAAGTAACGCTCTAGCACCATGATGGCGAACCTATGGCACGTGTGCCACAGATGGCACACAGAGCCATATCTGAGGGCACGCAAGGCGTTGCCCTATGTCAGTTCCAGCGCACATGTGCGTGCTGGCCAGCTGATTTTCGGCCTTCCGGAGAATGGGGGGAGGTCGTTTTCGCCTTCCCCAGGCTTCAGGAAAGCCTACGGAGCCTGGGGAGGGTGAAGCTTTCCGAACTTCTGGTAGGCCCATTGGGTCCATTTTTTTGCCATCCACAGGCTCCGAAGGCTTTCCTGAAGCCTGGGGAAGGCGAAAATGACCTCCCCCCACCCTCTGGAAGGCCGAAAATCAGCTGGAATCCGTTTTTTGCCATCCACAGGCTCCGGAGGCTTCAGTGACCCCTGCGCGCATGCACGGGGGGGGCAGCACGGGGGGTTGTGCGCGCATGCGTGGGGGGAGGGCATTGCATTATGGGTGTGGGCACACGCACACGCGTACCCTTTTGGCACCCAAGCAAAAAAAGGTTCGCCATCACTGTTCTAGCACATTAAAAGTTCACTGAAACTGCTGCATTACCATCTTTGGATGAGCATGAACAATATAATACACTCTACTTGAGGGCAGGAGGAAGAAAGAATTTCATTACTGAGTCTTCAAAAAAAAGACAAATTGATAGAGTAATATTGTGCCATACTCATTAAGTTGAATCAATGTATTAACAATCAGCTCTTGGCTCTAGTGAGAACTACACAAATTCTATACTCAAGTATACAGAAATGCGAAGAAAAAATGAATCATTAGTTTGCTTTTCAGTATGCATTTTCATGTATGACGAACTTAATTTGAAAGTAAGAGTAGTAGAATATCATGGTGTGCAGGCAGGCAATCTGTTGTCCTCCAAAAGTTTTCAACTCTTAACTCACCAAATCCCTTGTCGTGCAATCTGTGACTAAACATTCAAATATTTGAAAAGCACAAGATTATCTTCCTTAGATATTCTGAGTGTCTTTTTTTTTCTAGACTAGTTGTAATTTATACTGCTTTAACACATACACCTACAAAGATCAGAACAGTGTGATCAACAGTATACCCTCTGATACTCTATGGAAGCAAGAGCTGAACTTCAAAGAAGTAGGATAGAAAGTATTGATGCTTTTGAACTTGAAAAAGATTTCTGAGAATACTGTGGGAAGCCAAGAAAACACAAATGGATCATCAAACAAATCAAACCAGAGTTCTCTCAAGGCACAAATGATCAATCTCAAATTATCCTTCTTTAGACATATTATGCTAAGACCTAGTTCTCTACAAGAAGCTGTAATGCTGGGAAAGGTAGAAAGAAAGAGAAGAAATGGAAGACCATCAGCAATCCGTCAGATGGACTTAGTTACAATCGTGATGAGTGCACTGTTGGAAGACCTGAAGGACCAATTAAGGGACGGATTGTCATAGAGAAAATCTATCTATGTGGTCTCTAAGAGTCAACACCAAACTGATGACATATAGTCAATTTCTTTCACTGTATGCTGCAAGGCAATGTTATGTGCCACATAAACTATCTAGTCTTAAATCGAATTCCACATCCTCAATTGATAAGTACCGGTAATCATTTTGTGGAAGCAAAAAGATACTTGGCACAAAATTAAGGTCATTTCTTAGTAACCTCATTGCAATTATATGTCACTAATAACAATTTATTCCAGTTAATATTTTGTGAAGGTTTATTAAGACACTTGTTTTTTAGAATAAGCATACAAATACAGTAAAAGCCTTGATTTAATAGACATCCCTCTAACTCTTACTTAGCAGACTTGGGATGCAACGGAAAAAAATTCCACCTGGAAATTGTCTCCAAACCCCCCTCATACACACACAACTTTAACTTCTATTATATTTGCAGAGGTTTGACAAGCCCTTCACATATAAGGTTGCTGCTCTCTGAACTTGGCTGTTTTCTTGCAGATGTTTCATTAGCATTCTCAGTGCTAGAAGGAAGTGGGAGTGTTCTCTGTTTATATACAGTGGGCTGCCCTATCAGTCTTGGAAGAAATGTTGACTCTCTCAGGACAGCCACAGAGAGCAAATCCCACTCTCTTCTAGCACCTTACCCAGCTGACTAATGAAACATCTGCAAGAAAACCACCAAGCTCAGAGATCACAAGGACTCCAAAGTTCAACCCTAACTACAAATATCCTCTTTTAAAGGCCCTTAAATTTATTTTAATTGTCCAACAATGTACAACAAGTGGTTAAAATAGAGAGTTCTCTATCAAATCCTGTACCTGTCAATAGTGGTGTCCCTCAAGGCAGCGTTCTAGGACCAACACTCTTCATACTTTACATAAATGACCTTTGTGATCACATTACAAGCAACTGCGTTCTCTTCGCCGACGATGTCAAACTATTTAACAGACAATGCTACTACCCTTCAGAAAGACCTTGACTAGGTATCAGAATGGTCAAACAAGTGTCAACTTCAAATCTCAATCAACAAATGCTCTGTCTTACACTTTGGCAAAAAGAATCCGAACAAAAAATACAAGCTTGTAGGACACGTCCTTGTAGACGTCCCTCATTCTGTCAAGTATCTTAGAGTACTCATATCTAATGATCTAAGTGCCAAAGCCCACTGTAACAACATAAACAAAAAGGCACTAAGAGTAGTCAACTTAATCCTGCGTAGCTTCTTCTCTGGCAACA
>QLTV01001684.1:4060083-4089733 GCA_003457575.1 Thermophis baileyi | reverse complement strand
AGACTTGAAATTTTGGGCTTAGACAACTTAGAACTACGTCGCCTTAGAACCGATCTAAATGTAGTTCATAAAATTATCTGCCACAATGTACTACCTGTAAATGACTACTTCAGCTTCAACCACAACAATACACGAGCACACAATAGATACAAACTTAATGGAAACCGCTCCAAACTCTACTGCAGAAAAAACAACTTCAGCAACAGAGTGATCAATGCCTGGAATTCACTACCTGACTCTGTGGTTTCTTCCCCAAACCAAAAAAACTTTAACCTTAGACTGTCTACTGTCGACCTCACCCCATTCCTAAGAGGTCTGTAAGGGGCGTGCATAAGCGCACCAGCGTGCCTACCGTCCCTGTCCTACTGTCCTATTGTCCTCATCTATCTGTATTCACTTTGATTATGTTTATGTTTATACCTATACCTGCTATCTTGTACATGTTTGACAAACAAATAAATAAAATAAATAAAAATAAATATGTCAATTTATATTATCTGTGCATATTATACACTTTTAGATTACGTTCAGATTTTATGGGCTTTTAGAACTAACAAATGCATCCAACTGATCCATTAATTGAGAATTTACCTTGGGACTAAACTACTTTCCTATAAAATATTGAAAAGTACCATATTCAAGAACTGAAAATTGAAAAGTGAATAGTAAACTCATATTAAATTGATGAGTTATGCAGATGGGGGAAAAAGAATGAAGATATGGAACATGTCCTTTATGTTGGTCCTTAAAACGTAGATACTGTAGTAAGGAAATTCTCCATTTAACCGATGGATGGGAAGCATTACACTATTTTAACCTATTATTCATGCTTAAAGTAGTGCATGGGATTTTATGCATGTATAAAATGAAAATGAGGATTTTATGCAGACAATGGAAAATACAATTTTATGCATGTGCAAAGCATATAGGATACAGACAGATGTCAACTTCAACTAAGATTGATCTACAGTTATGTCTTTAAAGGTATTTAAAGATCTGTGTTCTGACAGACGAGCACAATTCAAAACACACTGACGATGTCTCCTCGAATGGTGACGAAACATTTGCAACCAAATTGCCAAGCTCGGAGCTCAAACCAACAGCCTAACAGTTATGTCTGTCTGAAATCTGCCAAGCAGCATCTGTTAAATCAAGGGTTTTCTGAGGGCTCAAGATGATTTCTCCAATTCTTTGGTGGCATGTACTTTTTCCTATCTTATATTAAAGTCAAACTCAAAAGTTCAACATATGCAAAAGAGGTGAGTCATGCACAGGGTCTGTGCTGGTCCTTGTATCCTGATCTTATCATGTTGAACTCAAGGGCTAATAAACCAGCAAGCCCATGTATGGTTGATGTAACTGATAAAAGATTATTAGAATGGAGAACCAAAAGGAACATCATATTCTCTCCCCATAAATTTCCTATATAACTTCTGTACCAGTGGTGGGATTCAATTTTTTTTACTGCCGGTTCTGTGGGCGTGGCTTGGTGGGCATGGCTTGGTGAGTGTAGCAGGGGAAGGATACTGTAAAATCTCCATTCCCTCCCCAATCCAGGGGAAGGTTACTGCAAAATCCCCATTTCCTCCAATTCAGCTGGGACTCAGGAGGCATAGAATAGATGGGGGCGGGGCCAGTCAGAGGTGGTATTTACCGGTTCTCCGAACTACTCAAAATTTGCACTACCGGTTCTCCAGAACTAGTCAGAACCTGCTGAATCCTACCTCTGTTCTGTACGAATACCAATTGGTACATTATTGTATCAATACTGTATAATACTGGCAATACTGTACCAAAATGATATTATGCAGCAGGAGAAGCAGAAAGAAAAACAGGCAATCATATTTATTATTTAAATTGGAATTGGGTAATTTCTAATCTAAGAGTTTTATACAAAGAGACCTGGACTTATCACTGCTCACTCAGCGATCGTTTGAAGTTATAACAGACCCCCCAAAAGCTACTAATAATCTGGTTTCAAGTTCCAACAGCGGCTACTCCTACACTCATATTTTTGGGCACTTGGAAACTGGCTCACATTTATTGGGCACTTGGAAACTGGCTCACATTTATAGGTGTCTGCAAAATCCTGTGGCCATGTGATTACGACTTTTGAGGTTTTTGCCAGAAACCGGCATTTACTTCTTGTTTCTCATACAAAGCGGCCCATAGCAAACAATGATTTCACTTAACAACTATGGGTTTCGCTTAACGACCACAGCATTGTCTTTATGACCCTTGCCACCTGTACACGTAGACATATATATGAACACCTACTCTTTTGCAGAACTTCTTCAATATAATCAAGGTTGCTTTGGAGGAAAGTCAGAGTTCTCCAGGCTATCCTGACTTTCTATTATCATAGTTGCTGCTGATTTTGTTTGTTTGTTCGTTTAATTTATATGCCGCCTATTTTGCTATTAAGCGACTCTGAACAGATTTACAAGATGAAAATGACAATATAACGCATTAAACAATAAAATGATAATATTTGTGTAAAGAAGGAATTAATGCAACGGGGTGGAGGAGTTTTCTTTTAGTAAGTACTGTTTCTGCAAAGCCCTGTGATCATAAAACCACCTAAATCAGAAACGAGAGTATCAGATGTTCTAGTTTCTGTATTTAGAAGTTTCCATAGTTACTGGACCTTGCAGAAACAGGGCTTTAAAAAAAAATCAGCATTATGAACCATGAGCTCATGAGTTGCTCAGCCTTGATTGATAGCATAACACCAGACACTCATTTGTTTATGTTTGATACAAGAATTATACCGTTCTTTTTGATCTTCACTAGGATAAGGCAACTACCATTGCAAAGGTTCTGCATCTGTTCCAAAGTCAATATATAAGCTACCAGCAGTTTACAACTGAGCTACATTCAAGGAACCTATAATGCCGTATTTAGATACATAACTAAAGATATACTTGCTTCTTTGCATATCAGCCAATCAACTAAACTTTGCTTTTCAGGACATTACATAGGCCAGTGACTTTTTACCTCCAACCTGAGAAAGAAAGTTCATTCTTAATACAGTTCCCGAGCTATAGAATTCACATTCCATGTAGTTACTGCCTTGCAAAAATTCAATATCTGGTCATCTTTTCATTGAGTTAAATATGTGCTCCGATGTTTCCTATCCTATATCTTATTATAAATGTCCAATACTGATTTGTTTCAATTGTTTAATATTTGTAATTTTTTAGAAGGTCTTGCTGCCAGCTTTTTTGTTTATAACTCACTGTAAATTAGTGGCTTTTTTAAAATGTCAATTGTTCTTGTATGGCTAAATGGCTTAAAATTTTTGGTTATAATACTATGCTTGATCAGTAGGAATATCCATAGACATAAGGGTTAAAATTTATGTTGAATTATAATTTGAAAATTTTTATTGAATGATATATCGATGGTAACTAACTCCAGATAGATTGTCAAAGATGTTTAATGTCATTCCCTTTCCTTTTTATGTTAATTTGTATTTTAATGTAAGATGTTGAAACTTAATAAGGATATTTAAAAGTCAACTGTCCTTTAAAATGAGCGTGCATGTTAGAAATATTAAGTTTTTTTATTACCCTTACAATGGATATATGCATTAGAAAATCAAACAGGCCTCCTCACAATAGCCACACACTACATAAGCCTCTAAACCAGTGGTTCTCAACCTTCCTAATGCTGCGACTCCTGCCCCGCTGCTGCGACCCCCACCCCGCCCCCTCCCCGCACGCGATGAGGTGACAAAGGAGGCGTGGTGGGCTAGTGCGCGCTTAGGCGACCCCTGTGAAAGGGTCATTTGACCCCTAAAGGGGTCACGACCCACAGGTTGAGAACCGCTGCTCTAAACTGATAAGATGCCAATAACGTATGTTGGATTGCTAGTGTGATTGACAAAGTATCATCCAAAGAAGTTGATGACAAACTTTGCAGTAGTAGGGAGTGTAAAGAAAATAAGGCTATGGATGAAGCAGTAAACAAATCTGATGCATCAAGGATAGTTTGTAATTACAGAAAGTTAGGGAGATAAAGTGAATAGTGTAGGTGTAAGCTAGATGTAGCAAAATTTCTTTTTCTTATTGGATACCTTTAATTTCTTCACATACTTCTTTTTGTTCCTTTTCCTAGTTTTTTACAATTCTGGTTGTGTTGTAACATTCCTTTCCTTTTGATAATTTTATTTGTAACTGTTGATTCTATTCCAAGTTAAAGTAGGATGGTTTGTTATTTCTACCTTCTCAACAGATCCAATGGGAGAGCCATGTTGCGAGTCTTATAAGTCAAAGAATGTCATCTTGGGGGACCCAGGAAGAGGGGCTTGTCTGTGACTGCCCTTGTCCTGTGGATCAGCCTTCGTCACAAAATTAGATTGGATCTCACGCTTCTGGTTTCATGGAAGGCTCTTAAGAAATGCATGTTTTCCGAGGCACAGGATCAGACATTTACCGTATTTTTTGCTCCATAAGATGCTCCGGAACATAAGACACACCTAGCTTTTGGGGAGGAAAACAAGAAAAGAACAAATCTGCCTCTGCCTCCCAGCCCCAGCATGTAGATCGTCAGGGCTCCGCTCCGTTGCGCCCACCACCGGTCAGCTGAGTGACAGCTGGATCCCGGCCTCTCGTAGCCCTGCCAATCAGAGGGCTGGCCAACCAGAAATGGTGCTATTGCTGCCTCCTCTGTGTCTGCTGCCTCCACCGGGGAATGCTGGAGCCTTCGCCAGCGTTCCCCGCTATCGCCGCTGCTTGCCGCCGCCACCTATCGGCCTCCCAGAATACTGTCAATCAGTTGTTCCAGGTGGCGGGGATACCTACCACCTGTTGCCGTCTATCACTGCCACACCAATGGCAGCGGCAAACAGCGGTGGCGGCAACAGGTGGCGGCGATCCCCGCCGCCTGGAACAGCTGATTGGCGGTATTCTGGGAAGCTGATCCAACCGTCAATAGGCAGTGGCGGTGAATGGTGATGGCGGCGAGTGGTGGCGATAGGCGTCCCATGCAGAGGCCAAAAACAGGGTGCACGGAGGCCAAAAACAGCTGAAGGGTGGGGGCTGGCAGGTGGGCGGGGCTTTGGCAATATTCGCTCCATAAGACACACAGACATTTCCACCCACTTTTTGGGGGGGGGGGAGTGTGTCTTATAGTGCAAAAATATGGGTAATTAGATACTCTATTATGGTTGTTTAGGTTGATCTGGTTCTTGTTCATGTTTTTCATAGAAATTTACTGCATTGTTTTAAAATTCTGTAAGTCATTCAGAGTCTTTAATGAGAGACAATTGGCTAAATAAATAAAGGTTGTGAAATACTTTTAAGAAAAATGATTTGGTCAGAATTCTAGAATAGGTTATAAAAACCTAACAAAAATGGTCACTTTATATTTCTTAGAGCTCCTCGGTTGAGTTGGACCTTGACTTAATCATCCATTGTTGATTACATTTCAATGATGCCATGGGGTAACAGTTAATACATTTCCACATTTAACTTAACTACATGATGAACATAAGTTGCTCACTAATAGCACTCAACTTTATTGCTGTCAGGCTGGCCACTTGTACAAAATCTATTTTTCATCTATTGACTGTATTCTCATGATACACAGTAGCATGAACCAGCCAAAACCTTTTTTTTTTAACATATTATGCAAACTCAAGTCTTTATGATCAGTTTACAATTGAGTGAGCTCTGCGTACCTTCCTGGATAATTTATGATTCAGTATGTCTTGCAATTCAGAAAAAAAAAACCTTGGCTTGAGTAAATCACATGTTAGTGTGTCATTCAAATACAGACGTTTGAAGAAGTTATGATGAATGCTGCTCTAAACCTACACTGTGCCTCTTGTTGACACTATATGAATCTTGGAACATGGCCACATGGACTGCTGAAAAAGTAAGGATGTCTCTCAGAATGTTTCTCTCCAGTCTCTTCCACATCTGTCCCTACCTGTAGGTTGCTGTGCTTGATATTCCATCTCTTTTTCCTCCCTTCCACTGGTTGATTGAGAAATGGGATAATTTTTAAGCCATTGAGGGGAGAGAGGTTTTTCAACTGAATGTAAAAAAACATGGAGGAAAAGCTTCTTCAGTGATTACCCTTAATGATTACCGTATTTTTCAGAGTATAAGACGCTCCGGACTATAAGACACACCTACCTTTTTGGGGGAGGAAAACAAGAAAAAAAATCTGCCTCTGCCTCCCAGCAATTTGCCTCCTTGCAGCAAACAGAAAACAGCCTGTTTCAGTTTCACTTTCAGTTTCAGCACAGCCTGATTAGCACAAGCAGCTAATTGTCGGTTGGATCGGCCTCCTGACGATCAGCTGTTTCAGGCTGCAAGGAATGCCATAGCCAATTGCTGCCTCCGTGGCCCCCATTTTCGGCGGGTGGACTATATTCGGTGTATAAGACGCACCCAAATTTTCAGCCTCTTTTAGGGGGGAAAAAGTGTGTCTTATACTCCAAAAAATACGATATTTGGAAACCTCAATAGTGCAGTGCATCTACTTAAGCTGAATCAAGAGGTACTTAAAACAGTGCCAGCTACACTACTTAATCCTTTGTTTCCAGGCCATATTTAAAGTTGGAAGCGTATTTGGATGCATATATTTAAAAGCTTCAAAAGTAGTTTGTATTAGGAACAAGACCTTCTCAACAGTGGCCCTCCACTTTTGGAACTAGTTTTCAGTTGACGCTCAACAGGTCTATAAGTGGAGACTAAAAATTCAAAAGTTTAACTTGGCTCATAACTGAATTGGAACTCTAATGAGTCCTTTGGCACAAAACATGTTTGAATCTTGTCCTCTGTCCTTTTAAATCAAGTAAACAAATATTGATTTAAAATAATTTGGTCAAGCTACCTTAAAAGGTTTAAACCATATTGTTTTGATTAATTTACCTTTATTTTTCTAATGAGTTGATTTATGTTCTAACTAATATGAGTTCTTCTTAATAAAACAAACATTTAACTTGTTTCTGACCAATTTCAAACATTGAAAACTGGCTGTTTGTGGCAAAGTCAACTTTAGCAATACTGCTCCTCATTCTCAGAGGAGACACCCCCCCCCGTTATTTTTTCATTTACCACATGATGTTTTCTTGTGATTTTTCTTCACACTTAGAATAAAAATGCTGCACTGATGATTTTTATGACATACTAATTGAATTAAACATTTAGTCTACTTGCACAATCATCAGCAAACTAGTTCCAACGAATCCAACCAAGGAGCTAAGTAAATAAATTTCTATTTACAGTGGACAGAGAAGAAATAAAACAGCAGAGTAAATGAAGACTACATACCAGAGGTGGGGTTCAGCAGGTTCTGACCAGTTCTGGAGAACCAGTAGCAGAAATTTTGAGTAGTTCGGAGAACCGGTAAATACCACCTCTGACTGGCCCCACCCCCACCTATTCTCTGCCTCCCCAGTCCCAGCTGAATTGGAGGAAATGGGGATTTTGCAGTAATCTTCCCCTGGAGTGGGGAGGGAATGGAGATTTTACAGTATCCTTCCCTTGCCACACCCACCAAGCCACGCCACGCCCACCAAGCCATGCCCACAGAACCGGTAGTAAAAATTTTTGAATCCCACCACTGCTATATACACAAATCCTAGAAAAACATTTTCTTCTCTGTTGGGATAATTTTTCTTCTGAGATTTATACTGCTTTTCATTTTAATTAAAATCCTACTGTACAGGAATCATTATTAGTGCTGACACCATTAAAAAAAGAGGAAATACCAAAGCAAGTCTATAAATGTATCATAATCCATAGACTCACACTGAGGGCCTACATAATCTCAGCAGGACAATCAGACATCTTCTGCTTGTTGTGTTTATAAAAACTGAAACACTGGCTAGCAAAGCCATCTCATACAAATCTCATATATGAATGAGTAATGGTTTGAGAATGCCAATTTCCAACACAGATTACAGTAAAGACTAGTGTGAGTAAATGAGTAATTTCCTTCACTGGAGTAGCTTCTTCTCAACACAAATAAAGCGACTAGAATCTTTTTAGGACCGGGGTAGAATGCTGGGGTTACAGTGGCCCTTAGTTTATCTTTATGTAGCTTTCAGTCTAATTGCTCTGTAGGCAATTTCATATATAAGAAGTATAGGACTCTTTCTCACACAAATAAGTCAGTATTTCTATGTTGGTTGGCATTTATAAGCACTGAAGTTCAATACACCAGGCTAGAAGCATATTGGGGACGATTATTAGTTCACCTCATTCACACACATGATTTAATGATTCAAGTGGATTACCGTATTTTTCAGACTATAAAACACTCTGGACTGTAAGACACACCTAGCTTTTGGGGAGGAAAACAAGAAAAAAAAAATCTGCCTCTGCCTCCCAGCATCCATCTGGTATTCATCTGGCCAGTTTGCCGCCGCCCATTCACCACCCCCACCCATTTGCCACCACCGCCCGTTCGCCACTGCCCATTTGCCACCGCCACCTGTTTGCCACAGTCCGTTCGCCTTCGGTGCGGCCCATTCACTGCCACTGCCGTGGCCTGTTCACTGCTGCCACCGTGGCTCGTTTGCCATGGCCCGTTCGCCACCGCTGTCGCAGCCCATTCTAGAACAGCTGATTGGCACACCAACCCCCCTCCCCCCGCCGCAATATTCGCTGTATAAGTTGCACAGACTTTTCCACCCACTTTTTTTGGGGGGGGGGAAGTGCGTCTTATGTTCCGAAAAATATGGTATATGAAAAAAACAGAACTTCTGTTATACCCAGTTTCATATTTAGCTTTTAACATATGCTTTCTCCAACTGGTTCAGCTAATGAACTTGTTTACCTAAGTTCTTCCTTTTCATTTGTGTCAGGTAAATAGATGCCTTTGGGGCTCATCATTTTTCAAGCTCTTCATGAAAACTAAACATATCACACGAAACCTGTCCATTTTAATGCAAAGTATCTATTACTTCACAACTTGTGTAGCACCTAGAAAAATGTAAACTTTTTATGATATTGCATAGAATTAGGTGGAATTTTAAAAAATCCACAAAACAAACACTTTAGGACAGGCCACTGGAAATAATAGTGTGCTGCCCCCTTTAAATAACTTAAACTATTCAAAGTAATAACTTTGACTGGATTCCAAAGCAGTTGTCTAGTTTAAATTGACATTAAAAAATATTTCAAATTACCCCTCATAATATACAATATACTGAAGTATTCAGTCAATTACCAAAAAAGCTACGCACGCTAGGGAAAAAATAATTAAGGCATGTTGCTTATTGCTAAAAGTTAACAATATATTAACAAATTTTCTAATCATCTCAATTGTAGCCTATTTTTATGTAGTCCTAAAAATGAGCCGAACTCCCTAGAGCTCCTCTTCATAATCTGCATGTGTTTGCGTTCATTTTATCTCCCAACTGAACAAATCAAAGTCAAGAAGAGTAGAATTTTATGTGTTTCATTCTCTACCCAGTTTTAAGCGTGTCTTTATGCAATGTCTGAAGATGGCTACTTCTGAACCTTTATGTTACATATCAATTTATTGTAGTAATGCAAGATTTTGCTGCAGCAAAACTATTAACCTTCAAAGTACAACAATGCTACTTTGAATAGTAATGAAGTTTTTAAAAATATGGAATCAATTGTTTAGAGAATCAATTGTTCCAGCTTCCCTAATGTAACTTGCGGTTACATTATCTATTTTTGTTCTCTACTCTCATCTTAAATATATAATTTGGCATCATAATAAAAAGTACACTTATGAAACTTTTCATTTCATTTATTGAGAACAGAGATCCAAAACAGATATTCATGTACTTAACTATTTTACAAATGAATATAAAAAGTTGTACTTTTACATGGCATTAGGTGTTATAGTTACATAACAGGAACAAAGCTCTATGGCAGGGGTCTGCAATCTGCGGCTCCGGAGCCGCATGCAGCTCTTTGGGCCCTCTGCTGCGGCTCCCTGTCAACCTGTCGTGGCAGAGGGATGAAAGAGCCATCATCCTGTCATGGCAGTGGCATGGCCGGAGCCTTAGTGCGGGAGCGAGGCGCCCCTCTACTTGCCTTTGTGCGGCAACAGCATTCCACCTTCATTGTGGTACATTTGCTGTTGCCGCCAGCAAAGAGGGCTGCTGGGAGAGAATGGTGGGGGTGGATCTTGCAGGGTGGGGGCCATCCCCCAAGCCTGGCCTTCCTTCTCCCTTGTCGGCGGGGCCAAGAGAAAGAAGGGGGCAGTGTGGGGAAGTGCTCGCCTCCCCCGCCGAGCACCGAGCACAACAGCCCAGAGAGAGAGAGAGATGAGAGAGGGAGAGAGAGAGACAGAGAGAGGGAGATACCTATTTCCCATAGAAAACAAAACACGGGGAGCCACAAAACCTGGGTAGGTGTGGCTGGGGGGGTGTCATGTGACTGGGTGGGAGTGAGTGACGTTGAGTTGGCCACGCCCACCCAGGTTTTGTGGCTCCCGTTGTTTTGCTTTCTGTGGGAAACGGGCCCAAGTGGCTCTTTGAGTGTTTAAGGTTGCAGACCCCTGCTCTATGGTAATAAATAAACATTTGGCATTACAGAGAAAGCAAAAGTTGTCAAATTAATTTCTTTTCAATAATGGCACTGAGTCTCCCCAAGCATGGCCTGATGTGGAATGTATGATACTTGTTTCCATCAACAATCTATAAGCCAGATTTCTAGAAGATTTCTGGTAAAATAGAAAAAGAAACAGTCTTGAATAGCTTGAGGACACAAAATAGCAAAAGCAGATCTTCAAAGGAAAGGAAATCTCCAATCACAACAATCTTAGTGGATGCTGAGCTCATAACTGAGACAAAGTTGTTTAACCTCTGCTTTCTATCTAGTGAAGCAATTCATTTTATCTAATCTATTTTGAGTTAGGATTTTAGGGATTGTTTACTTTACGCCATCCCAATAACTTTGCAAGCATTTCTCTCTACTCCCACCCTCACCCCAGCAATAGCTCAGAAACTCATCAGGCTGCTGTAGTATTAGAATCCTTTCTTGTCCTAAAATCATCCACTATTATGAGAGGAAGAATACTGGAAAAACCCTTACACAAATCATAGCCTCCAGAGCAAAATAATAATCCCTACACAAACCCACCCAAAACTTTAGAAAAAAGGGAAAATCCAGGGCACTTGTATCTTTTCTGAGACTTCTTGATTCTATTGCAGCAGAAAACCATTAAACCAGATTATAGACATGTCTCTACCTCCAAAGTCTGTCAAATGACATACTTGGATCTTTAAGATACCATTAGACACATCAAGCACTAAAAACATGATTCATTCACTATTTAATAATGCTTTAGTTTGAATAATTACAACTCTCAGGAGATTCATTAATAAACTTAGCATTTTTTTTCTTTCCAAAATTAAAAGGATACTTTTAATTTTAAATTAAAATGTTCTAACAGCTTTTTAGACACAAAGTTGTAAATCTGTCAAGAGATCTCAAAAAGGGAAAACAAGAACCGTTCAGGACTTCAAATATAGGGTAAAATATAACTTATTGTATTGTACTTTACTGCAACTTTAGTGTTTTTACAACTACCTGTAAAAACACAGATACAGCCAAAAGTAACCTGTCTGATGTTTTAAATCAGATCCAGATCCAAACAGAGTGAGTATGTTATGGGTTCCGTCTAGGGAACTATATCTGACAAGTCGTAGGCAGTGGGCCTTTTCTGCCATGGCAACAGCATTATGGAGTCACCTCATCACTTAAGGTGAGGTTGGCTTCATCATTTGTGTTTTATCCCCCAAGGTGAGGGAGATCACTCAAGACTTGATTATGTCAGCAAGCCTGGGAACTCCAGGGAACAGATGATCTAATGAGTTGGCCTCATCATCACTGTTAACTTCCCTTTATCTATTATTTTTAATCTCAGTTCTTATAGTTTTTAAATAAAGGTAATGATTTTTGATGTTTTAGTTTTGTATGCCACCAAGTTACTTGCCATATGAGCCACTAAATAAATTAGGCAAATAAATAAGTTTTAATCACAACACAATTTACAACACAATCAGCTGGTATCTAACAGCTAAATGCCTGGTCCACAATCCTATGCAGTTATACTGCTTAGAGCCTATTGATCTCTTTAAAGGAATTTTTTTAAATAGAATTAAAAACTACAATTCAGCTGTTGAACTGTTGACTGCCATGATGCACAAGAATAGGTCTTCTTGTGATAGAAGCCAATCTAGATTTCTACAACCAGGTGTCCCTCCAATTATGAGGAACTATAATTTCAATCAATAGCTGCCTTCCTGATTGATTGTGGTATTTGCAGCTTCCTGATGCTAAAAATCACCAGACTGGGGAAGCTCTGCATTCAACAGGTTGCCTTGAACAATACAGATGTCAAATTTAAAAATGAGCTGTTCTCCCCTTTTTCTGAAAATCCTACTAGCTTCTGGAAAACACAAAGGCATGCTGCCTGCCTGAGTTGATATTTCTATTAACAGCAGAATCTCCATTTAAAACAAAGATATTTTATTAGATTTTTGTCCTGCTTTCATACATAATAATTCCCCCTCCTATTTACCGACAACAACAACCCTGTGAGGTGAGTTGGTCTGGGTGAAAGTGACTGGCTCAAAGTCGGGACTAGAATTCCGTCTCGAGGTTTCTAGACCAGCACTTTAACCACTACATCAAACTGACTGTCCACATTGGCAGCATTTGGTTTTGAGGATATAGCCCGGATTGTACTTCTACATAGGAGGAGCTTTCTCCCCCACTTTCTTAGTCCTATTCTTAGTTCCAGTGAAAAAGCGCACCATGCAGTATGCAACGTGGGGAACCCTAATAACGTATTTATTTATTTTTTATTTATTTATTTGTCAAACATGTACAAGATAGCAGGTATAGGTATAATCATAAACATAATCAAAGTGAATACAGATAGATGAAGACAATAGGACAGTAGGACAGGGACGGTAGGCACGCTGGTGCGCTTATGCACGCCCCTTACAGACCTCTTAGGAATGGGGTGAGGTCGACAGTAGACAGTCTAAGGTTAAAGTTTTTTGGGTTTGGGGAATGGTAATTACGAATGGTAATTAACCACAAAGCTGAGAACCAGAGACTTAAACAAGGAAGAATTTAGCTTGAAAACGGAGACTTGACTGCTTATGAAAAGTCTCACCCTCAGCCAGCCAAAGCTTTGGGCGAGGACCACCCACTCGTCTCCGCCTTAGTGCAAACATCAAACGTTGCTAAACCCAAGGCATTCCCTTGCCCTCCCAGTTCCACCAACTCCTGCTGTGCCCCCAGCGCGCCAGGCATAACCCCACCCCATCGTTCCCCATCGGCCGTAGCATCCAAACCGCTTACTATGTGCTCCGCGGACACCGGAGATCTCAACGCATATGCCAAGAATTTAAGGTACGGTAGTTCCAAGTCTCTCCGAGGCTGTGGAGAGAGGAGGGAAGGGGAGGGAGGCGGGGCATCAGAAGAAAAGGAGGCGGTGCTGGAGACTTCGGGCCAATCGCTGTCGGGAAAAGGATCAAAGAGGCGGGCGGTGAGCGGGGGCAGCAGGAGAAGGAGTTCGCGTGGTGGTTTGCCAGGTGTGCTGGACTGGTTCTGTCAGCTTTTGATCCCGCGCCCGCTCCCGCGCAAACCAGCCGCTCATCCTATTAGGATGAGAGGAGCAGGGATCGAGGTCGGCGCTGCAGCTTTCCCAGAGCACAGCCCCACTTCGTCCCCCGAAAGCCTGAAAGATTCGGATTTGATCTGATCAACGGGATCGTCGTTAAGGCTCTGCAAGACTATTTTTCGCTTTTGCTAGAGAGAGCACGATGAGCAATGTTAGATTGAGTAACTATCCGAACAGGATTTCTCAATGGTCTCTTTTATAAAAGGAGTTGAAAACGTGGGTGTAATGCTTACAGGACATTCAGCCCATTCTTGTTTTTATCAATTCCGTATCAGTTGGGAGTGAGTCACTACCCGTTTTGAGCAATCTGACAATGGAAGCACTCCTTATTTGCTCTTGTAGGCCTTTTAAATTAATGTTGTAGTCCTCGTTTTTCTGTTTGCATATTCTTGTTTATGTGTCAGCTGCTAGATGTAGTACCTCTCACTATGTATATAAAGACATGTTTGATTTGTAGGGTGCATATTTGTTTAAAAATGGTATTGGTGAACCGAGTAGTAAAATAGAGGATTCTGCCCATCCACAGCTTCTTCTGTACAGCACATTTTCCATATTAATATCAATAAATGTAAGCTATTCTCATGACAAGCATGTCTATGGTTTACTCAATTCAGTTTTAGAAAATTGCAAGACAGAACTAGAAACCAACAAGGGTAGGGTTTGCATATCTAGGCTAAATTGGATGGCTAATTTACAACTGAATACATAATGCATACAGTGAAAGACTCACACCTTTACCATGGTTTAAATTTCATTAGGCTTGAGTGATATTATAAAGTGACCATTGTAGCAGACTGGAAAAATCTAAAGAAGGGGTCCTTTTTCTAATGGGAACTACCATAGAATCATTTGAAGATTGACATATTACAACTTTTGTTCAGGAACTCAAGCTGGGATATTAAGGCTTAATAGAGGTATTTTCAGTTGCCACCAGATTTAACATCAATGCTGGAAAAACTCAGCCAAAAGGCAAAAATAACCTTAAGAAGCGTTGCCCTAGATACCACACACACACTTGGTTTTCTCAAAAATATTACAGAAATAGTTTGCTATTACCTTTTTCTGCTATTCCTTTGACTTCCCAATTGGAAAAGACTGGTACCAAGAAAATACTACTGAGGCAGCTCTTTTATGAACAGGGGTAAATCAGACTGGCAGCTGAAGTTTACATTATTCATCAATGGAAACAAATATTCATCACCTCCTCCCTGTAGCAAGCTAGCTCAAGAGATACATGATAATACTATGTAACACATAGGAAATGGCTGTATGTGTATGCACCTATAAAGGAGAATATTTGTAGTTCAGGGTTGAAGTGAAGGGTCCTTGGTGCTGAACTTGGTTGTTTTCTTGCAGATGTTTCATTACCCATTATATCAGTGTTTATAGTATTTATTCTATTTTTGTACTCTAGTAGCATAAAAACACAGAAACTATACATTTCTAGGAGAAAGCACACAAAGTGGCAGGAGCCATTAATCATGTGTAGCAATGTGTGATGGCTGCTTTTTAAAAATTCTGATACTAATTTTCAATATTAAGTTATCTGCAGGTTAATGTGAGTAGGGGAAATTACCATTTTACTGTTTTCTAAGCAACCTAGAAGTTGATTCAGACAAAAATAATTTCCCCTTATATGAATGAAAGGGGCACTTGGGCCATGTGGTAAGCAGGAAATTCTTTTATCTTCAAATTATATTTGAGTTCTGGTCTCTTTAATTGCAGAGCTAGTACAAATATGAATTATATTATAAACCATGGCATATCCTCAAATCATAGTTTAAGAGAAATTTATGGATCATTCATGGCATAGTAGCAATAGCACTTTAGACTTATATACCGCTTTATAGTGCTTTACAGCCCTCTCTAAGCGGTTCACAGAGTCAGCATATTGCCCCCAACAATCTGGGCCCTCATTTTACCCACCTCGGAAGGATGGAAGGCTGAGTCAACCTTGAGCCGGTGAGATTTGAACTGCCAAACTGCAGCTAGCAGTCAGCTGAAGTAGCCTGCAGTACTGCACTCTAACCACTGCGCCACCTTGGCTCTAATAGTATTGGTATTCCATGTCATGAATTATCCATAAATTCTATGGAGAATTCTGTTTTATTCTATAACTTCTTTTAAACAGTATTAAGCTGATTTTAAGAAACAATGGACCCCATTAAAGTAATGAAAAATAAAGATATGACGATGTCAGGATGAATACAGGTAAATATTGGCATATAGTTCAAAAGCAGTTCAGCACAAAACTGGGATATAGTGGGCCCCACAATATTGATGAAGTACAAAACAATACATTCTTAGATTTTAGTGTAAATCACAAGGTTCCAATATAGTCAAAGTTAAGAGCAGCGACCCCCAACCATTTGGGCACCAGGGACCCGTTCTGTGGAGAGGTTTTTCCGCGGACCGGAGGGGACGTGGTTTCATGTGCTGCCTGCATCCCGCAGATGGGGCTTTGCTTGTTTGCATGGCCCATTTTCTGGCATGCTACGGCCCAGTGCCGGTCCACGGACTGGGGGTTGGGAAGCATCACTTGTGTAGAACATTACAAACAGTAAGTGTTAGAAGTTTATTTTTCTGAAATTGTGTACCATTTAAAAAGCAAACATTGAACAGAACTAATTAGCTAATGATAAATTTTATTTGGGGGTTCTATACCTATGCATATGCTTTGAAATTTGTTTTGTACACACAGAAATGTACAGAATCATAATAATGGCAACTATAATATTGACAATTGCACCACTCTTACCTATTATTTTTTGAGCAGTTACTAGTGGTAGAATGCTTAAGCATTTGATTATTTTGCCTTCTTTTTAGTTAAAGAAGAAATAAATTGAACCTCTAATATGCTATTAGAAAAATAGAAAATTCCAGCTACTTCATTTGGTACACTAACAGAAGGGAAAAGTACATTAATGGGAAAAACATTCTCTAGATACTAATTGGACAAAAGAGAGGCACGTAACATTTTAATATAACTTAAATCTTTAAGCCTTCAAATAAAGTGTTGAGCAACTATGGCATCGTAAAAGTTGTACATGGTTGTTTGTGTAGGTATGTACTAAATACATGACAGTCTTAAAAATATTAGATTAAGCATAGTTAATGAAAACACTAGCCATTCTAGTAAAAAATGCAGAGCTTTACACAATATTGGAATCTTAAACTTAGCGCAACTTATCAAAAAGTTTACTAAAGTTTATAGTCTTTCTCAAAATCCCATGTTAAATCTAATATAAGGACCTTGAATCACAAGTAAGCTAAACTCCTAAGACTTTGGTATAATCTCGGATTTTGCAATTCAGATATAAAATTCAGTAAACCAGGCTTTATATACTAAGCATTAAAATGATTTTTCCCCCACATTAATCTTCTGAATGAAATATGAAGGGCAACAGAATTAGTTTTAATATTCTTAAATGAAATAAATGGTTATAACACTAACGTTTAACATCTCTTCCTAAATACTGGTACTAGCTGTTATGTCTGTGTAATTTTCCTACAAACATAGCAGAACATTACTGTTGTTGACGGCTCAGGACCCCAAGCGTATACATACATCCTAAACAATTACAGGATTGGGCTATTAAACATAAACTTTCTAAGCAAGCAACTGAATATATGTGGAACGGACCTAAAGTGTATTAAGCTATTTTCACAGAGTCATTGTTGTGATTTAGCATTGCAATTTATATTCTTCCCACTGCATTACCTGCAAACTGACTCAAAATTTTAACTCACTGCATCAAATAGCTTCACTAGCTCTTTTAAAATGCTATGTATTTCTCCTTTATAAGAATAGCATAGGTCCGTGATGGCGAACCTATGGCACGCGGAGCCATGTTGCCTGGCATGCGCAGTGTCGCCCGTTCCTCTTCTGGGTTTCTGGCGCGCATGCGCACGACGATCAGCTGGCCTTCGTGCGTGCGGCAGTGCCAGAAACTGGAAGAGCTGGTTTTCCATTTTACGGCGTGGCATGTGCGCCAGCCAGCTGATTGTCGTGCGTGCATGCGCGCCAGTAACTGGAAGATTAGCTGGCCGGTGCACATATGCGCATCGGAAACCAGAAGTTCATTTCCCGGCATGTGCATGCCCCCTGGGCAGCTCCTCTTCCGGGCCAGACGAGCGTGTGTGTGCGCTCCCTTTTCGGCACTCAGTGCCGAAAAGGTTCACCATCACTGGCATAGGTTATTGCACAAATGTATTTTCGATTATGTTAACACTTGTGTTAACACTCCTTATTTAATGCTTGCATAGAAATATGCTAAAATTACATTTTAAATGCTATATAAAAAGTAAGAAATTTTACTTTTAAAAGTAGTGTCCTGAGAATAGTACAAAATTAATTATACAAGCCCTTCACTTTTGTTTTATTTACAGCATCTATTCCCAGACAAAGTCTGTTTCACATGAAATTGTATTGACAGTTTTTCCACAAAAATATTTTAGTAAACTGTTTATAATTTGCATTTAAGTAATCTATCTCTAATCCAATTATTTTCCGAGACTTTTACATGAGTAAAATAAGAGTAATTCAAAATAATTACACTACATGGCCTATTTTAGCACATAGAAAATTTTGAAAGCTTTGTACATTTTTATATTTTGGTCAAAAAAATTAAGTGTACATAGTTATTACATTTTAACAAAAACAAATTTCAAACTCTTGATTTAAAAAAAAATATAAATCTATACTATTTATCATACATTAGAACAGTTTTCTTTTGCAACGTTTTCTTATTTTGTTTACTTCAGAAATGAAAGCTAAACGCTATGATTTAAGTGCCAGCAGAAGAATAAGTATGTTTGGATTAAATGAAAACAAAATTTACTGAGAAAATAATATTATATGTCAATTTCCTGTGTTTTACCAATGATTTAAGCATAGATGATTTATAACCCCCATCCAGATTATTCAATTATCCTATGCAACATATACTTAAATTCAGTTTCATGGATTTTAAATGTTATGTATTATTTTTAAATATAATTCTTAAAACAATCTGTAAGCTAGATATTCATATTCTATTCGCCTATTTTAAATAAGGACTTGATTATATATATTTTCTTTATATCTCTTGGTTCAAGAAAAGACTGCTATCCTGATAGCAGTCATTCAAGCATGAAAAGTTCCAAGACAAATTTTTATCTTTTAATTCTTCACACTAAAGACAGAGTTCAAGTTGTAAAAGTGAGCAAACTAGATCTCAGGAAAATATTACCAATGGTGGCTCATCTAGTAGCATTTCTTCCTATAGCAAATCTCAGTATAGCATGGGTATCTGCTTATGTCAAGTATGTTTATTTTACACGAGTACAACCCATATACAGTTAGAATAAGGAATTTGGCAACTGATTGTTCTGTCAGGCTAAAAGAGATGATATTATAAGGCTTCTTTATGGAACGGTCTTTAGAAATTAAGTGATAAAGACCATGCTCAACAACATGGAATGAGGCATTATTATCAATTAAGAACAAACAGTACTCAACAAAATACATAATAAAT
Source organism: Thermophis baileyi (assembly GCA_003457575.1). Lineage (NCBI taxonomy): Eukaryota > Metazoa > Chordata > Lepidosauria > Squamata > Dipsadidae > Thermophis > Thermophis baileyi. The sequence goes on along the minus strand of QLTV01001684.1, from coordinate 4,070,579 downwards.
ATTTACTGAATCATCAAAAACTATTCTTATGCAGAATAAGAAGGAACTTGCTAACCTTTAAGGCATTAGTGCATTAAGGACTATATCTCCAAGAAATAAATATAAACACCAGGAAATATTACTATAGGGCTACCTGTACAATTATGCTTGATAATATTCTATAATATTTTACAAGTGCTAACAGCACTTTAGAACACATATTTCACATCAGTTTTCAACACTTCACCAAATGAATTAAATCGATCAGGCAAAATTCTCATCTTCACTGTCCCATCAGCTCCACAGGAGAATATGTGATTTGCTGGTCCTGTCTCAATCTGCATGACACCTGTCCCAAGATTTCTGAAAATAGATTGTCTAGAATGTTCATTGAGGAAAGTATGAAGAAGACTGAAATTAGACAGACTCCATACCTAAAACACAAACAGAAAGAGAAAAAATGGATTGTGATTTTGAGTTCTCCCTAAGTTTGATAAATACGCTCCAATTATGTAAACACTCAGATGCTTTAGTTATGGTTCTTTTTATGAGTTCAATTAAGAATGGAAATTAAAGATGAATATTTAAAGAAGTATTTTTTAAAAGTTAAGGCTAAGAATAAAACAGTTTAGAACACATTTTAAATAGGACATATACCTGTCCTACCAGGTTAGATAGAGTGGGCACAATCCTAGCCCTTTCCCTTAAATATTGCCATCTTATGGGAGCTAGGAAGCATGCCATTTTTGTGGGAGTTCCTGTCCATGAACATCTTCCCTCTGAAGTTCAGCAGGCTTCTCCCCCACCCCCCACTCCCCCAGCCCTGGGATGAGGTGAGTGCATATTAGATGCTTGACTTGGAGCCAGGTTGTTGTTTTTAATGTATTTGTTTTTATAGTTTTAATAAGGATATGTTATTTTAACTTTTGATTGGAAGCTGCCCCAAGTTTCTTATAAGGTGGACAGTTATAGAAATATTTAAATAAAATAAATAGTTCTCAGGAATGTTATAATGAATATATAAGAAACTACTCATATACAAATTAACAAGATGGAATTTTGTAATGTAATGACCTTGATATTTCCTTCTGCAGATCCTGTAACAAAATATTCTTCTGTAGGATCTACAGCAATTGCTTTAACCGGAGAATCATGACTTTGGAAAAACTGTCTCTGTTGCTTTTGACGAAGATCTATTAAGCAGGTATAGCCTCTTCTTCCACCAGATATTAATAGCTGGTGTTTGGGGGCATATGCCAAAACAGTTGCTCCAGTATCATGACAGGTAAATGCTGAAATACAAAAAAATTTAAAAGAAATTATAATGTAAATAATATTCTATTACTATTGAATATATTTATTATATGATACTGTTAAATAAAGCATCAGTACTGAATTATTGGATGAATCAACTTGATTTTGAATTAGATCAACGGAAAACATTTATTAGAAGTAGACAAAACTCTCTTTTTGACCTTGACTATTTATGGATCTTTTGAAACCTCCTCATTCCATACATATGTGCTAGAAGTTTGTGAATCTATTTGAATTTTCAATATTTCTGCATAATAATTATCTAAAATGTCATCTGAGTGTGGGAAGTCCTGCCTTATCTTAAGAACAGAATTCTGAATATTTATTCTTGTCTAATCTTCGCAACACATACAGTATATCACAGAAGTGAGTACACCCCCTCACATTTTGTAAATATTTAAGTATATCTTTTCATGTGACAACACTGAAGAAATGACACTTAGCTACAATGTAAAGTAGTGAGTATACAGCTTGTATAACAGTGTAAATGTGCTGTCCCCTCAAAATAACGCAACACACAGCCATTAATGTCTCAACTGCTGGCAACAAAAGTGAGTACACCCCTAAGTGATAATGTCCAAATGGGGCCCAAAGTGTCAATATTTTGTGTGGCCATCATTATTTTCCAGCACTGCCTTACCCCTCCTGGGCATAGAGTTCACCAGAGCTTCACAGGTTGCCACTGGAGTCCTCTTCCACTCCTCCATGACGATGTCGCAGAGCTAGTGGATGTTAGAGACCTTGCGCACCTACACCTTCCGTTTCAGGATGCCCCACAGATGCTCAATAGGGTTTAGGTCTGGAGGCATGCTTGGCCAGTCCATCACCTTTACCCTCAGCTTCTTTAGCAAGGCATTGGTCGTTTTGGAGGTGTGTTTGGGGTCGTTATCATGTGTAAGCAAGACACAATTGTCCTTGTACTGCTCACCTGGTTGACGCCACACACGCTTGACACCATCTGAACCAAATAAGTTTATCTTGGTCTCATCGGACCACAGGACATGGTTCCAGAAATCCATGTCCTTAGTCTGCTTGTCTGCAGCAAACCGTTTGCGCGCTTTCTTGTGCATCATCTTTAGAAGAGGCTTCCTTCTGGGCCGACAGCCCTGCAGACCAATTTGATGCAGCGTATGGCGTATGGTCTGAGCACTGACAGGCTGACCCCCCCCACCCCTTCAACCTCTGCAGCAATGTTGGCAGCACTCATATGTCTATTTCCAAAAGCCAACCTCTGGATATGACGCTGAGCACGGGCACTCAACTTTTTTGGTCGACCATGGCGAGGCCTGTTCTGAGTGGAACCTGTCCTGTTAAACCGCTGTATGGTCTTGGCCACCGTGCTGCAGCTCAATTTCAGGGTCTTGGCAATCTTCTTATAGCCTAGGCCATCTTTATGTAGAGCAACAATTCGTTTTTTCAGATCCTCAGAGAGTTTATTGCCATGTGCCATGTTGAACTTCCAATGACCAGTATGAGAGAGAGAGAGTGCGATACTACCAAATTTAACACACCTGCTCCCCCTTCACACCTGAGACCTTGTACTACTAATGAGTCACATGACACCAGGGAGGGAAAACGGCTACTTGGGCCCCATTTGGACATTATCACTTAGGGGTGTACTCACTTTTGTTGCCAGCAGTTTAGACATTAATGGCTGTGTGTTACGTTATTTTGAAGGAACAACACATTTACACTGTTATACAAGCTGTATACTCACTACTTTACATTGTAGCCAAGTGTCATTTCTTTCAGATATACTTAAATATTTACAAAATGTGAGGGGGTGTACTCACTTCTGTGACATACTGTATATGTATGGAAATGAGTCTTGGCTTGAACAAGTATTTCTGTAATGGTATATGGGAATGACCTTGGGAGTTAGGAGGAAGAGCCATAATTCTTGCCACAGGGATGGCAAAACATCTCAGAAGAGACACTCCTTAGTTTTTTTGGAGAGTAAAAGTGAAGTACAGGCAAGATCCTGTTAATATTATTAATACCTTACAATATAATACATTACTACTTTAATAATGAAATACATTAAAATATAGGTAGAGCTAGTATTCTTGGCTTGTTTCTGGATTCACACAAGGCTAATAATTTTGAGAGCCTCTGAAAAACAGTTGTTTATACTCAACATGCTGGAATGGTTAAAAAACTACAAAGACCTGGGACTCCCCTAGCCCACTGTCAGGCAGATCTGTTCAAATGAAGGCAATTCAGCACCACTGTTACCCTCCCCAAGAAAGGCTGATCAACCAAGAGCACACTAAGAGCAAGGTGTGTAATATTCTGGGAGATTAAGAAAAGAACTTTCAGGGTAATGTCTAAGGCGGTGATGGCGAACCTATGGCACGCGTGCCACAGGTGGCACGCGGAGCCATATCTGAGGGCACACGAGGCGTTGCCCTATATCAGTTCCAGCGCGCATGTGCGCGCTGGCCAGCTGATTTTCGGCCTTCTTTTCGGCCGTTTTCGCTCTCCCCAGGCTTCAGGAAAGCCTCCTGAACCCTGGGGACGGCGAAAAAGGGCCAAATGGAAGTTCGGAAATGAACTTCCGGTTGGCCCGTTGGGCCATTTTTCGCCATCCCCAGGCTTCAGGAGTCCTGAGGCTTCAGTGAGTGCGCGGGTGGCAGCGCTGGGGTTGTGCGCATGTGCGGGGAGAGGGCATGGGTGTGGGCATACGCGCGCGCGCTAGCACGTGCACACACACCCTTTTGGCACACGAGTCAAAAAAGGTTCGCCATCACTGGTCTAAGGAATTAAAAACTTCTCTTGCATTGTTAAATGTCAGTGTTCATGAGACCACCCTCAGGAGAAGACTAAATAAAAACAGTGTGCATGATAGGTTTGCAAAGAGAAAGCCAGTACTCTCTAAAAGAAAATTGCTACTCATCTACAGTTTGTGAAAGAACATGGATAAACCAGAAGACTATTGGAAGAATTTTCTATGGACACATGAGACCAAAAAATAACTTTGGTTTGAATGAAAAATATAGTATTTGGCAAAAAGCAACCATTGCATTCCAGCAAAATAACTTTACCTCATCTGAGCAATATGGTGGTGGCACTATTATGGTTTGGGCCTACTTTGCTGCCTCTGCACCACAACAGCTTGCCTGTGTACTATGAATTTTGAATTGTACTAGCAAATTCTACTGACAAATAGCAGGTTATCTGTCTGTGAATGAAGCTCAAGAGAAAGTGGGTCATGCACTGAGACAAATTCACAAGTTGCACAAGCATAGAATGGTTAAATAAGAAAAAAGTTAATGTTTTGTAATGGCTAAGTCAAAGTACTGATCTTAATCCTATAGAAATGTTGTGGAAGGACCTGAAGTGGCCAGTTCATGTGAGGAAGTCCACCAACATCCCTGAGCTGAAGCTGTTCTGTAAGGAGGAATAGGCTAAAATTCCTCCAGACCAATGTGTATAATGTATCAATATTTATCAGAAACATTCAGTTGCAATTATTGCTACCTAAAAGAAGCACATGGTCCTGCTGTGAGGGAAATGGGAGGTTGAAAAGTATTATTAAATAAATAAGGAAAGGAAATACTGAAAGCAAAGGTTCCCATACTTTTGCCACACACAAATAAGTAGCTTTTGACCATTTTCCTCAATAAATAAATAAATAAACAAACAAGTATAATGTTTCTGACTGATTTGTTTAATTGAGTTATCTTTATCTAGTTTTAGGAATTGTATGGAGAACAGATCAAATTTTAGGTCCTATTTATGAAGAAATACTGAAAGTTCAAGAGTACACAAACTTTTAAGCACCACTGTATATAGTGAAAATAATTACCTTTCCCATGCAGGATAATTTGTATTACACAATAGTCATACATACAATAATTTCACACAACAGGAAAAGTAGGCCAAATGAATTTAGCATCTGTTTTTGTATTCAAAATTAATCCAAGGTTTTTTTAAATTATAATTTGTTGAGGAAACAGAGTTAAAACTTTGGGCGGCAAATATATTATGGTAGGCCGAAATGAATTATGACTAACTGCTGTTTGTGAACTAAGTCAATCTGTTCTACTTCTACTAGAAATCATCCCAGACAAATCTTATTGCATTCTTTGACAAAGTGACAAAATTAGTGGAACAGAGAAATGCTGTGGATATAATTTACTTGGACTTCATTAAGGCATTTGATAAAATAGACCACAACCTACTACTTTAACGAAAGAAAAATGTGGGTTAGAAAGCATCACCACCAGAAGGATTCGTAACTGGTTGACCAACCACTCTCAACATGTAGTCTTCAATGGAACTGCATCTACATGGAGGGAAGCATGCAGAGGAGTACCCCAACCCTCTGTCTTAGGCCCAGTACTCTTCAATATCTTCATCAATGATTTAGATTAGGGGATAGATGGGGAACTCATCAAATTTGCAGATGACATTAAGCTGGCAGGAATAGCCAACACTCCAGAAGACAGGTTAAGAAACAGAAGGATCTTGACAAACTTGAACATTGGGCCCTATCTAACAAAATGAAATGCAATGGTGAAAAAAGTAAGGTTCTACATTTAGGCAAGAAAATCCAAATGCAAGGGTATAGTATAGGTGGTACCTGGCCATTTTTAGTAATAATAGTAGCAATTGTGAGAGGGAACTTGGAATCCTAGTGGACAATCACTTAAATATGAGCCAGCAGTGTGCTGCAGCTGCCAAAAAAGTCAACACAGTTGTAGGCTGCATTAACAGAGGGATAGAATAAAGATAATGTGAAGTGTTAATACCACTTTATAATGTCTTGATCAGATCACACTTGGAATATTACATCCAGTTTTGGTCACTACAATGTAAAAAGGATGTTGAGAGAAGAGCAACAAAGATGATTAGGGACTGGAGGCTAAAATATATAAAGAACGGTTGCTGGAATTGGGTATGCCTAGTTTAATAAAAAGAAGAACTAGGGGTGACATGATAGCAGTTCCAATATCTAAGGCGGTGATGGCGAACCTATGGCACGCGTGCCACAGGTGGCATGCGGAGCCATATCTGAGGGCACGCGAGGCGTTGCCCTATGTCAGCTCCAGTGCGCATGTGCGCACTGGCCAGCTGATTTTTGGCCTTCTTTTCGGCTGTTTTTACTCTCCCCAGGCTTCAGGAAAGCCTCCTGAACCCTGGGGATAGCGAAAAACAGCCAAACAGGCCAACTGGAAGTTCGGAAATGAACTTCCAGTTGGCCCGTTGGGCCGTTTTTCACCATCCCCAGGCTTCAGGAGTCCCGAGGCTTCAGTGAGTGCACGGGGGGCAGCGCGGGGGGAGTGTTGTGCACATGCGCGGGTGGCAGCACGGGGGTTGTGCGCATGTGCGGGGGGAGGGCATGGGTGTGGGCACACACACACCCTTTTGGCACACGAGCCAAAAAAGGTTCGCCATCACTGATCTAAGGGGTAGCCATAAAGAAGAGGGAGTCAAGCTATTCACCAAAGCACCTGAAGGCAGGACAAGAAGCAATGGATGGAAACTAATCAAGGAGAGAAGCAACCTAGAATTAAGGAGAAATTTCCTTACAGTTAGAACAATTAATCAGTGGAACAACTTGCTTTCAGAAGTTGGGAATGCTCAAACACTGGAAGTTTTTAAGAGGAGATTAGACAACCATTTGTCTGTAGTAGTACAGGACTTCCTGCCTGAGCAGGGGGTTGGATTAGAAGACTTCCAAGGTCCCTTCCAACTCTGTTATTTTGTTACTTCCAGGAAAAGTCCCATAGCAAGATGTTTATTTCTATAAACTCTAGCACAACTTTCATTATGGCCTAGTTCACAAAACATGTTAAAGGTATACTATGGTAACATTCAGTATATTGTCTAAACCAAAACACATCTTATGTGAGAAGCCATAAGCTATAAATTGTAGCCGTAAGTTATTTATTCATCTATTTTGTATTTATTCAAACAATTTATATAGCTTATATAAATTATATAAGTTTATTCTTGGCTGAGATATATTGTCATGGCTTACCATGTTATCAAAACCTGGACTATTTTGAGAGAGCTGTTCCAAATTTAAAAACTTCTACAGTGACTGAAAAAGTATTTCATGTGTGGTGGAGACAACTTCAAATTCAAAACCATGGTTTTGAGCTCCAAATGTTTCAAAATTTTGAAACTTTTTATACATCCCTTATTTAGCATTACCGTATATGTACACAAAAATGGATAGATATTTTATCAAATACAGTTATCTGAACTGCATGTACAAGCGCATGTTATATTAGCAAAATGGCTAATTCTAACCAATTCTTATTTCTCAATAGGGAGCTGAAGTGTAATTTAAGATTTTAAATCTTAAAACTTATAGTTTTATGTTTGTATATATGCTAGTTAAGCTTACCATGAACCAAGCTACTAGAAGGGGCAACCAAAGTATCCCACAGACAAATATTTCTAAAAGGAAACAAACACAGGAATAGTAATGTATCTAATGATATCATGATAAAGAACAAACTGAATTAGTAATTAGAATTTAAAAAGCAAAAAACAAGAGCAACAATTCCTCTGAAATTATCTGAAACATTTTATTTTTATTTTATTGGAAAGAAGAAGTAATATCTATATGATTTTTTAACTATAACATCTAACAATTTCTACTCAAATATTTTTATAGAAATTACAGTTTAACAGTAACCCTGAGAGAGGAAAACTATAAAAAGAAAATATGATTAGATAGTACAATGCTAGTATACTGCTTTGAAATATAGGTAGTCCTTGACTTACGATCATAATTGAGCTCCAAATTTATGTTAAGTGAGTTTTGCCCTATTTTATGACCCTTCTTGCCATAGTTGTTAAGTGAATCACTGCAGTTGTTAAGTTAGTAATATGGTTGTTAAATGAATCTGGCTTCCCCATTGATTTTGCTAGTCATAAGGTCGCAAAAGGCGATCACCTGATCCTAGGACATAGCAACGATCATAAATATGAACCAGTTGACAAGCATCTGAATATTGATCATATGATCAGGAAGATGCAGCAAAGGTCATAAGTGTGAAAAACGCTCATGTCACTTTTTTTTAGTGACATTTTAACTTTGGTCACTAAATGAACTGTTGTAAGTTGAGGACTACCTGTAATATGATGCAGATATAGCAGAAAAGATTATACTTCAAATCAAAACTAACTGAATATAGATACAATGTTTATTATTACAATTGGTTGCATAGTCAGTCAAAGGTTTAGACCAGAGATGGCATTTTTATCCATCTTTCAAGTCTTTTCCAAGGACCTGGGATAGGCAGATATTATTACACGGAAAAAGAAGTCATAGCTGCTGGTTCTTTTGGCATTCATATGTATAGAGTTCTTCCCAAGAACTTAGAATGTTGTAATGATCAACGTAATACAGGTGGTCCTCGACTTACAACAATTCATTTAGTGACCATTCAAAGTTACATCACTGAAAAAAGTGACTTATGACCATTTTTCACACTTATGACCATTGCAGCATCCCGATGGTCATGTGATTTACATTCAGATGCTTGACAACTAGTTCATATTTATGACAGTTGCATTGTCCTGGGCTCAAGTGATCATCTTTTGCGACCTTCTGACAAGCAAAGTCAATGGTGAAGCCAGATTCACTTAACAACTGTGTTACGAATTTAACAACTATAGTGATTCACTTAACAATTGTGGCAAGAAAAGTTGTAAAATGGGGCAAAATTCACTGAACAAATGTTTCACTTAGCAACATAAATTCTGGGCTCAATTGTAGTCGTAATTTGATGACTATCTGTATATGTGCAGATTCTAACAGTGCGGCCATTTGTAAGTAACAGACGGAAATTTTGTCAACGTACAGATTTTCTAAGTGCTATCCAAGATTTTTTAGTATAGCACTTAATGTGTGAATAACCTCTGGAACCATCATGGCTGTTTTTTATTATTTATTTGATTTTTATCATGCTTTTGTTACTTTTGTTACTTTATCATGCTTTTGTTACTTTGTAAGTAACTCAAAACTGAACATAAATAATAGCACTTGCCTGCTTCTATTTTTCCCACAACAACCCAGTGAGGTGGGTTGGGCTGAGAGAGAGTGACTAGCCAAAAGTCCTTCCAGCCAGCTTTCAGGGCTAAGGTGGGACTGCAACTCATAGTCTCCTGATTTCCAAGTCAGCACCTTAATCACTTATTATTAAACTTCTATGCCATCTGACTCTCAATGAGTTGTGGCTCACAACAATCAAAGAAATTACAATAAAACAAATGAAACATAAAAAGTGAAGATAAAATATGACAAGCATGATGAAGGGCCTCGCTTCCCCTCACCACAAGCCTAGGTGAAAAGCTACATGACTCTTCTAAACCATACCAGAGTGGGGGCCATCCAAATCTCAATTACTATTGAGAAGGTATGCTTCTGGGGTCCTAAGAGATGATACCATTTATTTGAAGGAACCTGTAGTATGTCAACACTGCAGGATCAAATTAAGCAGACAGATTTTATGGGAGAAAGGGCATTCCTAAAAGGTCCTATGCCCTGTAGTGCTTTATAACGAACAAGTAAAACAAAAATAGACTGTATCTAATAGAAATTTTGTACTTAATATATACAATTTCTACTTTCATGTCATGGCGCACTTGCTTCTTGCTCAATCTAAAAAGCTGTTCTCCACAGAATAGTATGGTATAAAAAGGAATTAACACTGGGAAGATTTTTTTTGTACAAAATCACTTCCGTGTTTCCCCAAAAATAAGATCCTGTCTTATATTTTTTTGAACCCCAAAATAAGCACTTGGCCTTATTTTCGGGGAGGTCTTATTATTTTGGGGCGCGTGGAGCAAGATGGGCCTCCTCTTGCCATCTTACCTGCTTTCCCCCTCTGTCTCCCTACCCCTAACCAGAGGAAATGGCGGGGACCGGCTGCGCATGCGGTTAAATATTTTTGGGGAGGGCTTATTTTCGGGAAAACATGGTAGGTCAGTAAAGCATGCGGGTTCTTATATTTTTTTGAACCCCAAAATAAGCACTTGGCCTTATTTTCGGGGAGGTCTTATTATTTTGGGGCGCGTGGAGCAAGATGAGGCTCCTCTTGCTGTCTTACCTGATTTAGAATAGAATAGAATAGAATTTTTTATTGGCCAAGTGTGATTGGACACACAAGGAATTTGTCTTGGTGCATATGCTCTCAGTGTACATAAAAGAAAAAAATAAGTTCATCAAGAATCATAAGGTA